>CATIXQ010000012.1:12318842-12443018 GCA_949711755.1 Leptidea juvernica | reverse complement strand
AAATATTGGCGGAATTAACACTAAAGAAAACTTAAATCATTTGTATATAAGTGCTTAGCTTATAAATATAGATATTGTGCATATGTAGCGAAAAACATATTATACTCAAATGAAATCGCGTGTGAAACAGTGGACCTGTTATGAAAAATTATTTACGTGTGCTGCATTAAATATGTTATATTAAAATAAATGACGGACGCTAGTTGTAAAGTACAAGTTTCTATGTTAATTGTTGGGAAAATTTATATAATATGTGTCTCATGGCGACAACGCTTAGACCCATTATATAATGAACTCATAAATAATAATGTTATTTATTATATTCTCGAAGGTATGAATACCAACTATTTATTTATTACCATATTGGCGCCTATTTCTGCCGTGAAGCAGTAATGTGTAAACATTACTACTTCACGCTGCAATTGTAGTTCCGCTCAGAATTTTTGGCTTTTTCTAGAATCCTGAGCGGCACTGCATTGTACTGGGTAGAGCGTATCAATTACCGCGTCCTGCTAGTCTCGTCCCTAATTTTCACAAAAAAAATCTAATAAAATAGAGCTCATGAGTTATTTTTATACTAGTGGTATTTGAATTAAAATAAATCTTACTGCATATTTTTTTTTATTTACATTGAAGAAAACTTACAGTTATTTATATGTATGTTTATTTTTAGTTTTCACTTATTATATTTTATACTTACAGAGATATAAATATTGCCATCAAATACATATTAAAGGTTAAAGTAATTCATGATTTGTACTGAAAAATTTAAATTATTATCAAGGAGTAATAATGGTGAAGATAGATTCATGAGTCGAGGCTGTTTCACTGATAGTTTTGCTATCATTGTTCGGAGTTCGGCACAGTAGACGTCTGCCGTTATTGCTTGACCAGATCGGAGAAAGCTTTAGTGAATAACACCATTCTGAGGCCAACAAACAGTGTTTATTGGTAAGCATTGCTTTAGGACACTATTGTGGCGAACAGGTCAAACCTGGGGTCACCCATTGCATTTTTGCTGACGGTTATCGTAAAGAATCCACATTTCTTCGAATGTCACAATACGATCCAATATTCCTTCATTTCTGTATCGATTCAACAAAGCAACACAAGTTTCAACAAGCGTTTCTTTCTGGAGATCAGTAAAATCATTATTTTTTTGACGCAAATGAGTCCATATTGCCTTAGTAACTTAACGTTAAACCATGCCGCTAATTCCTGGGTCGGATCGGAATTTTCAAAGTATCCATCTTTCTTGTCTAAGCTGAATAGAAAAAGCGATTGAAAGTCGATAATCGAATGTTGCACATTTAAAAGAAGAACTACATAGGTACCATGTGAAAAAAGTTTCACTCAAAAATCTCAGACCATGAAGGTTCTGTGTCAATTCGAAGTACCTATTACAATTAAAACGCCAATTTCATACATTAAAACCATATTGCCAAACCATATATATACAGAAATGGCCCTAATATTGAGCCCTGTAGCACCCCCATTGTTACAAGTAAACCAGATGAAGAATGTTATAAAATACACATCGCAGCTAGCATCGAATAGGTATGTATCGATGTTTGTGAAGCAATTAGGAAGAAAAAGCGATCCCAAACTGTTTTATCCACTTCCACACCATCCGCTGGCGCTATAGTTAGTAAACGTTGACATCGAATTTTCGCGAATCATTAAATTCGATAAGTTGGTAAAATACAAGGTAATAAACAACATGTTTACTTGTTTATTATTTCTTGTTTTATTTATTATTTAATACATTGCTCGACATCATTCGGGATTAATCCTTAGAGAAGACTTGCTCAGGGCGCTTAAGGAGGTGCATTTATTGAATGATTCGATGACTGAGCATTTCTGGAAAACATTCAATCTGAGTATTACAAGCAATAAAATGGTGAGTGTAATATTGGTGATTTGTAGTGTCTAAGGAGTAATTGGTACTTAGGATTTATTAGCAGCCTCCTCTCCAAACGCAACAATGATATTGCGAGCTGTTTCTGCCGCGTTAGTTCCGCAACGGAACTCTTATTCAAAAATCACTCGAATTTTCAAAGTATCCATCTTTCTTGTCTAAGCTGAATAATATTGGCGGAATTAACACTAAAAAAAAACTCAAATCATTTGGATAAGCTGCATAAAAAAAACAATTGAAAGTCGATTATCGAATGTAGAAATGTTTTACGGAACTTCGCTCGAAGGTGAAATAAATTACTACGGAACTACACTCATGTTCATTCAATCCTACTCGTATAGAGCTTTTCAGCAAGTAACACCACGTATATCCATGCTTAGTTCTAAAATGGTGATGAAAGGATAATGTTTATCATCTATGGATCGTTTTGGTGATATCTGCGTTTTCTGTACTTTATGGGTATTGAAACTAAGGTTGGTAAGGTATTAACACTAAGACTTAGGATCGATTGACACATGACATTATCAGATACAGAAATCAGTCGTAAATCAGTTGTATAAATATAAATACCGAGTGTCCCACGCCTTGGCCACATGGTGGGGAAGCATCTTAAATTTTGTAGATGTAGTATTTTACTGATTGAAGACTTTATTTAAATCTAAACGATTTTTTATTTATTGCCTGATATATGAGTCTTCTTTTAGTCAAATGTTACATCTACAATATTTAAGGTAGGTACCTACTCCCCTCCATGTGATGGCAGTGGGACGGACTAATATATAATACATATTTCAACGTTAACCAGCGGGCCTACCATATTCTTATTGCGATTCAATTGACGACCTAAAATGAACTGCTTTGCTATTTCATATACCGACGTCATTAGCGCTGTCCAATTTAGGTTGACGTCAAATCAAGTCCGACATTGAATCGCAAGCTCATTCGTACCATGAGGTAATATTTCAACCTAAACTGGAATGTGTCAAAGTAAGCGATTCAAAAGAAGTTGCTACTTTCTTAGCGGAATGTGTATCGTTTTGTTAATAACTTTTAAACAATAGTGAAAACATACATAAAACATACAGAAAAGGTAAATGTAGTTGATGACAGATGAGATGAGAATACTTCATCGGACTTTTTTGTTAAACAAAATACTGAAAATAATAATCCTAAAGACAAGGCTTTTAGGCCCCTGGCTAACTCAGAGGTCAATAATGAATCATTATCTTTAAGTTCGTTTTTTACCAGCAAACTATACATACTAAACAACGCTGGTATTGTATGACGTCATCGACTGAATTTGCGATCGATCATTAAATTAGCTATGGAAGATTTATTGACGAGCGATGAGATGACGTTATTTGTTGCCAAAAACAGTTGTGACCGGAACAATTAAATTGCGCACCGAATTGGTACCGATTTGATTCATGAGATTCTAAGGCTGGGTTGTACCAACTAACATTAGTAATAACAAACATGTTAAAGTACCGGTTAAGCAAAACATTTGTTGCACCATTTTACAATTTTTAGATGACGTCATAACTTTAACAGTAACCGTAACCATCCAATCTTCGGCAGGTAGAGCTTTTGTTAATGTTAAATAGCGAAATAATATATAGTTTCTAATAAATATTCGATATTGACTTGATACTTCACTATTTAACTTTAACTGTGCCTAGGAATACGATGGTGCAACACATTCCGCAGTCTATGATAAAGTCAGAGTTACTGTTAACGTTAAATTTGACTTAAGTCTTAACTGATGCAACTTATATGATGCAACTCAGCTTGAGTACTCTATAACATTGATTGAAACAGATATTCAAACTTGAACAACCCTTTTAATAAGTCCATACCGGAAACTCATAAACAATCACTTTATTTTTCGTCTATTTTGTCTATATGTATCTGTTAAAACCCTTTGATCCCTCGAAAAGGTCGCGGAATTATAACCTAGGTCCTAAAGAATCATAAAGAGATTTTTTTAAGAAAAAAACATATTTACTGTTCTTAATATTGTTTTATACGTTCATAAGCACATTGAGGAATTTGCTAGAAACTGTGACAGTCATAATGTTAACACAAGGAACAAACATAAACTTGTTATGCTTATTACTCAGTTAAGTCGAGTTAGTAAGTCTTTTATTGGGCGATGTATATGCTTCTACAATATGATCCCAGAAAATCTGCAAAAGAAATGTGTTACGAAATTAACAATAATTGTTGAAAACGTTTGTGTGGGAAAGGTAACTATACCTTAAACGATTTTCTTAATGATACCACAGCCTGGGAATGAAGCGAACACCTCCAGGCTCTTTAATTATAAATATTATTGTACGATATCACATTGTAATCCATACTTTTTATATAAAAATAGCCCGCTGAGTTTCTTGCGTGCGTTCTTCTCAGGTCTGAGGCAGTCTATTTTGATGGGTGGTAGTTTTTAACATTCAATAAGTGATTTTGATTCCTATTTTGAATAAAAATATTTGAATTTGAATTGTGTAACATGACAATGAAAAAAAATAATCCGCAGAAGAGCTTTTAATGTAACAAAAAACATTTATAATAAATTGTTATAATCCACGAAGGAAGTGGGCTAAACACTGTACTACACAGTAATTGATCAACTACCTATACGCTGCATACCTACGGTTCGAATTTATTTGATCAGCTGCTAAGTTGCTTGCCATTTGTACTATCTGAACTGTGGTCTGAACTGACTTTTAATAAAACTGAAGCGATATTAAGTCAATTCATCTAATTTCAGTGTGACACCCAGTGAATTCAACAAGGTTGAATAAAATTCGCCACGTCTAAACTTGTCTACAGTAATCTTAACTTTACGTTTTCTTTAATTTGTTAACACGATTAGAAGATTTTGAACTAAGCTTACTCCAGTAAAACAAATTACAGCTTCAATTCTGATTTCAAAAAACACAAACTAAACCCAGTTATAGCCTAAACGCGTCTAAATACTAACCGCCTAATTTTGGACGTTCAACATATTTGTTCGCGTTCAAGAGCTGTCACTGTCGAAATCGTAATATATATAGATAGATACATAATACATACATAAGAAATCGTAATAGATATAGATACATTGACATTTAACTAGTTTGATTTTGTTTATACTTCACTATCGATGACAGTTTTGACAGGTATTTGATACAATCTATTGTTTATCACTTTTAAACTCAGTTGAAGTCAACACGTTCAAAAGGTATTGGTGAATTCGCTTTGTATTGAATCGAGATCAAGACTGGCATTTGAACTCGTTTACCGAAAACTGAGTTTTATTAAAATCAGTTTGAAGTGTCATTAGTGAAATCGGGCCTTAACGTTCCTTACGTTGATATTATAAAGCGTTAATTATGCTATTATTAATCTATTTCGCTTTAGTTATTCTTGTACATCATATTTATTTATTACACCTTCGTTTGAACGTGTTCATTCGAATTGGTTTACGACTTTTTGTTGGGAAAAAATAGAACCAAAAAGTCACATACTTAACACAAAAGCAATTGTATCGTGCACTTATTTAAATGGTGTTTCGATGCGGTTTTACAGTAGAATAGACGTCATATTATTTTCAGCTTAGTAAATTTTGTATTGCCATTATGATTATGATATACGATTCGCAAATATGTGTGCATAATAGAATATATATTCTTAGAATTTGCTTGAACTAATAAATAACATTTTTGTTAAAATTATCTACCTTTATATGCTTGTAATAGAGTTCGTTTTGCTTTTAAATAGATACGGTAGATACAGGTATTTATGCTAAAAGGTATAATATAGGAACAAGCTGAGAATATTATCACAATCATAATTACTTATAAATATTATTTATTGAATGATTTTAGTCGAACAATTTCTGAAAAACGATTAGTTAGTCGCATATCTTTAAATAGCAATTTTTTTTAAATAATGTTCAAGATCCACACAAAAACACAATTTACTTTTGTTAGGAGCCTTGAGCTCTTACGAATTGTAAGTAGTTTTTTTTTACTTTAACTCTATTCAAAGCACAAGATAAACAGTAAAACAGATTATGACAATTTCCATTTGGTGAGTGTTACCAAAGAGGATGTAAATACTGTTTTACACATAGTGATGAAATAATAATACTAATGTATGTTATAATAATAAAAATAACTAGGCCGAAGTATATTTAAAAGGTGACGAAGTATAATCCGGCTAACTGACGTCGCGCGTGCGACACAAGCACATCTCACCAATAGCTATGCTACAAATCTACCTTGGCTGACACCGATTCCAAAAAAAAAAACAATAATCGTAACTAGAATTTGATTAATTAATTAGATTGTATAAAATACGCAATTATTTTTATACTTTTTAGTTCATAATATTATATGTATTGTTTTGGAATAGTGCTTTTGAAGTCGGTTGTTTATTTGTTAAAACTTTTTTTAGGCTTTACTTTGAACTTATATATAATTTATACGTCTAGATAGAACGTCTTGCTGGAAGGGAACGCATGAAAACAAGCCTGTTTTATTACGTTAGTGTGCATGACAGCTACGTATTACACTCGCGATACGTCAGTCACATTGTTTTAGTAAGTGTGTGCATTCAGTGGCGTGCATTGGTTTTTTACCAAGGTAGGCACTGTACATCTAACTAGTCCTAGTTGCGATTTATTCCAGTGGGAGGCTCCTTTGCACAGGATGCCGGCTAGATTATGGGTACCACAACGGCGCCTATTTCTGCTGTGAAGCAGTAATGTGTTAGCATTACTGTCTTTCGGTCTGAAGGGCGCCGTAGCTAGTGAAATTACTGGACAAATGAGACCTACCATCTTATGTCTCAAGGTGACGAGTGCAGTTGTAGTGCCGCTCAGAATTTTTGGGGTTTTTCAAGAATCCTGAGCGGCACTGTATTGTAATGGGCAGGGCGTATCCATTACCATCAGCTGTACGTCCTGCTCATCTCGTCCCTTATTTTCATAAAAAAAAAATCCGACAGTACGACATACCACGATAAGCAATCTGTAGACTGCCTACCGTAGGTAGTAAATTAACTTTAACACTAGTGATATAAATGATTTGAGTTTTCTTTAGTGTTAATTCCGCCAATATTTGTGTTTAAACAATTCGACACGTGTTTCGCCTCTACACGAGGTATCCTCAGGACGTATTGTCTCACCAAAATCTGGCACGAGAGTCTCGAGAAACTCAAATCATTTATATAATTATGGATTTCCGCAAAGTAACGCCTACTTCAATAAATTTTCTTTAACACTAGTGATATTAATTCAAGTTCATAACGAGGTAGGCACTGCCTAATTGCCTATATGATATGCAAGCCCCTGTGTGTGTGTGTGTATTGCTGAAAATAGAGGCAAACAGTTCACTGCTATTTTTTTTTCACTTTCGCAGCTTTTGAGTCTATCTAGAAACATAATTATCTATGTTTGAACTATCTGTGCTATCTGGAATGTTCTGTTGCTTTCGCCACTTAGCAAGTTGGACAACTTACAAATGTGGAAACTATTCGTTTCTTGCGTATGTTTCCTATTTTCACTCTATCATGTCTTTGCTATCTTACGTTGAAATTATTGTTGTTCATTAGAGCTTTATCTTTTTTTATGCCAATACGGGACGAGACGAGTAGGACGTTCAGCTGATGGTAATTGATACGTCCTGCCCATTACAAAGCAGGGCCGCTCAGGATTCTTGAAAAACCCAAAAACTCTGATCGGCACTACAATTGCACTAGTAACTCTGAGACATAAGATGTTAAGTCACATTTGCCCAGTAATTTCACTAGCTATGGCGCCCTTCAGACCGAAACAAAGTTATGCTTACACATTACTGCTTCACGGCAGATATAGGCGCCATAGTGGTACCCATAATCTTGCCGGCATCAATCATTGTAGTACGATATATTTCGTAGGTCTGAGAATCGGTTGCATCAAAATTTTAATAATTTTTTTTTTATATTTTATATGGCAATATGACGTTTGCTGGGTCGGCTAGTATATATATAATATTATAAACTGCAATACATTATACACCGGAAAATAACGTAACAGGATAGCCATATGGCTTCAATTTATAACAAATTTTATAGATAGCTCAATGTCCTGGCAACATCGCGGGGACTAGTGGCTCATAATCTATATAAACTCAAACTAGTTTTATCCTCGCAAAATCAACCATTCATAATATGAACGTAACAAAAAAATTTAAAGTTATATTGAAGTGAAATCTTAGAACTTTTATTATTAACATTTGAAATTTCATAATGTTTAAAAATAATTAAATTATCCAAATGGTATTACCCGCCGCGATGGCAAGCGTCCTGATGGAATGACGCTGGTGGCTTGGACACGGGGAAGGGCGCTAGTGTGAGACGCTACTTGTGTCGACATTCTGTCTTCTTCTTATGTCCAAGTTACGTCAGTTGGTGCTGGCGCTGCTGCTTCGACTGCATGCGACAAGCGTCGCAAATATGTTGGTCTTCTTTCATCTTTGTGCTTGGCCCGTGGGGCGCAGAGGCGCGGAGAATGTTAAAAATATTATCTTCGCGCCTCAATAAGGCTACTGGAAACCCAAGCGCTGGCAGCTATTTCGGTCAACGGATCAGCCTAGCTATCCAACACGGTAATGCTGCCAGTTTTCTTGGTACGCTTCCACGTACTGATAGTTTTAAATTTATGTAGTCATAGTATGTAAATATAGTTATGAGATTTGTAAAAATGTAAATGTAATTTCAAGTTATTTTTAAAACTTTATTTTCAATAACAAACTAATCAATCAAAAACACTATTTCAACAATCCACAGTATATTTTAGACATTGATCTTTTCATTAAATCCATTCAATTTCACAAGATTAGGTATGCACAGCACTAATGTTGCACAATACGTCAGCTGTATAGCTACAGATATACTGCTTTAAGCATTTCGGTGACGGGAACTCATGAGATTTCAAAAAGTGTCAGTCCACCAGTCATGAGCTTGTCGGTGATGCGAACCCATATATATGGTTTTCCCCTACTAAAATGTGCTCAACATGACTAAAGAAGTTTTAACTCCAAAAATAGCTTATCCCGTCTCCATTAAATTTACATATTTCAGTATTAAATCTATCCAGCGATATCTCATCCTTTGATAGATGCCCAAAAAACGTAGTTGCACCTGAAAATTAAAACTTTTTTTTTATGGAAAAGGAGGACAAACTAGCGTATGGGTGACCTAGTCTACGCGCATTTTTTGAAAGTACCCAAGTCGTATAGTCCCGGAAACACCGCAGAAGGAAGCTCATTCCACAGCTTTGTAGTACGTGGAATAAAGCTCCTTGAAAACCGCACTGTGGACGACCGGCAAACATCCAGATAGTGGGGATGATATCCTAATTTTAGGCGTGTCGTGCGAATGTGGAATTTGGCGGCAGGAATCAGGTGAAACAGCTCCTCAGAACACTCCCCGTGATAAATGCGATAGAAGACACACAATGAAGCGACGTCTCTACGCAACGCCAAGTGATCCAGCCGTTCACAGAGCACTGGTCTCCGATAACTCAAGCTGCTCTGCGTTGCACGCGATCAAATGGATCGAGCTGATAGTGGGGTGCGCCAGACTCCGTATGTGGCCGGACCTGTGGCTTTGTAGAGCGCTTGAATGTGGGTGAGCTTGTTTGAATTTTTTTTTATTTCATTCTGTTTCGTTTATTCGTGTGCTTAATCTACTTGGCCTTAGAATTGTTCAATAACATAAGTTGATGCTATTTATTCAATAACAATTCCTGTGATTGCAATAAAAGATTTTCTTTAACCGTTCGAGGTGAACAGCTGCTCGTTATTAGGTATTATCTCGGTCGCGTGTTATTTAATGAGCGCCTTCAGACAGATAGAATGACAATTAACATCAAACAACAACAATATCCGCATAAACCAAAGTTAACCGCATTTTGCTGGAAACAGTTGAGCAATATTAACTGTTAGATATCTCATATCTTTAGTTCAAGGGTGTAATTAGTCTAGCCAATGAAACGATCTTTGCGGCTAAACTTCTGAGTAGTAAGCTGAAACAATAATCCGATTTATACCAAACTTTGGAATGATCTTCCTTGTGCAGTGTTGCCAGGACGATACGACACAGGTATCTTAAAAAATTGCGTGCGTCCAAAGTACACAATAAGTGACATCTGCATTGTGCATCTCAACACCGTGATAAACAACCTCTAAGCTGCTTATGAAGTCCTGGTACATTTTGCTAGGATAACACACGATTTCAACCGCTACAAAAGACATTACTATCACAGCTACCATATTTATATTCTCCAGGTGTCTAACTAGTACTACACCGGGCAAATGACGTCAGAATATATTAAGGAAACTCGCATCATACATAAGACAATTTCATCTTAAACTATGATCACTACCAAAACACTGTATAATGTTTCCTATCTCATTTTCTCCCACGTTAAATCGTGTCTGTCTCTTTTTACCGTCTCGTTTTTACGTATTATTTACGAAAGAAATTGTTACTTCAAAAATGCGTACGCTTTTGTGAATGGGTCAACAACGCTCCTGTGATTACTCTGGTGTAGCAGGAGAATGTGGGCGGCAGTGATCACTTGATCACTTAAATACCTGTCTTATATATTGCGCAAATAACTTCTATGTGCACATTCCTGATAATTCAACTCCTATATAATTGATATACAGTTAAGTGTTGTTGTAAGATATTGGTTACTCACGTACGCAGGTCATTATCGAGTTCAGCTTACATCGTGCCCAATTAACACACAAAAACAATGGTGTAAATTGTCATAATAACAAACAAAACCATGTTGAAATTTATCTTAGATATCAATATGCCGATATTATTTAAGTCACCGCTATCGAATATATAACTTTGGTTGATGAACCGGAAAAAATTAAAGAAATTAACATAATATTGTTGACCTTCGCCTCAATTCTTGATAATTTATGTAATAATGATAATCTCATAGCTAACACATTACTGTTTCAAATTGTACGTACTCAAACAATTGTTATGGTCAAACCAATATTTTAGAATACCCTACCTTGTATAATTATGACCGCTCAAATATAATCTGTACTAGATACGATATTAAGGCGCTATAGTCTTAAAAAGTAACATTTTTGAAAATCTACTTAAAATACTTCTACAAATACCAATTCTTCGACATGTTTATCTTCATTTCTTTATCAAAATTATTGCAGTTTATCTAACGCTATAATAGATATACGTTCGAGCGCTTTTTGCCCAAAGTGTTGGGAAAACCTCGCCTTAACATAATTGTTTAAACACTCGTAGATTTATGTTATTTGCATATATTACTAATGTCGTTAGAAGTACGTAGCATTTAAAAAACATGGCCGGCCTAGTTTAAATGATAATCACACTAAAACAATATAAAATTAGCTTAATTACTAATTATTGTGCATGTACATTCCGTCACCTATTACCAAAATTTAAAAATAATTTGGTACATAAACGACAATGTTTATAAAATAACATTATAATGTCTAGTTTGAGAAGCACTGGAATCATCTTGTTTAGGTTAAAGCTGGATCAAGTATCAACTGGATTTGCCATTCGAGTACACCCGAACGACCATAATAAATATAATCTAGACATTATAACCCCGACAAATTAAAAAGCTGTAGTAGTCTAATGATGATAGACAAGTTTGGCTCTTGATCCATTCGGATTTGGGTGAATAATATACTGACTACTGAGTCTGGTGATAATAATTCAAAATTTTGAACATCATTTCTAATTTTTTGGTATTGTTTATCACCATTTAT
Source organism: Leptidea juvernica (assembly GCA_949711755.1). Classification (NCBI taxonomy): domain Eukaryota; kingdom Metazoa; phylum Arthropoda; class Insecta; order Lepidoptera; family Pieridae; genus Leptidea; species Leptidea juvernica. The sequence continues at coordinate 12,431,291 of CATIXQ010000012.1, read as the reverse complement.
TAAACACTTCTTATAATTCGTAACTGCTCTTATACTATCAATCTTTTTACAATGAGTATTATTATTTTAATTAGTTGGTGTATGTTCTAGTAATAGTAATTATCTAGAATAGTAGGTATAGATTGTTCGTAGTAGCTCTAAGATTTATTGTTATATTCAAGTAAATACTTATATTTAAGTTAAGCCTCTATCGCAATAGGTCACTCTGTAAGGATAAAAGGCGCTTATTGGTTCAATAAATAAATAAAAAAAATTAAAATTGTATTTAAATCTGAAAGGTTGTGTTTAATGATTTTCGTTCAGTATGGCTTTTGCAGCCTAAAATATCTTATATAATATCACGAATTTTACAGAAGATCCCTTATGTGCATCACTCAATTACGAGTACCACTTAAATTACTGTCACTCACGCAAAACCTGCAATGAATTACAATTACAACCAACGTGATTTTGACGTTTAAAAGATAATATTTGAAATTTAAAATGAACATCAATTCCTGACTTATCGACGATAGAGGAAAATATTATATAAATTAACAAAAATCTTATTTTGCAAATTGACAAATGGAATAATTCTATCAAATTAATTTACTGTCATCGGTCCTCGATAAATCTACGAAGTTTGAACGAAATCTGGCCGTTTAAATTGGGTAAAATCGCTACAAACAAAAATACATACAGTCGATAAAACGCCTTTTTAAATACAAAATATTGTTATCATCCTTTTAACCCTCACTATTTTTGTTTGTTATTTCCGTATTATTATTATTTGCTTGTCACATCCAGGTACTTCTACTTTATCGTATATAAAAGGTGACAAAGGGGACATTGTAGTTTATGGTTAAGCGGACTCTTTGTGATACCATCTGCGCAGAGGTTCAATAGTCTTTTGTATTCTGTGTTATTTATTATTCCATCTTTATATCCTATTCTACTTTGTAAATATGAATTGTAAAGAGTTGATTTAGTTGTTAAATTATTATGTTCCCATAGTTATCAAAATCAGATTATATACGAAATATATTTTAGAGCGGTTTCTACATTTTTCGTTCCTTGTATTGGAGCTTATTAATCTTATTAGTCAGTGATAATGATTATATGCAGCGAATTGTATTATACGATTATTTAAATGTAAATATCTGGGCACTGGATTCAAAACAGTATTTTATACTTACGATCGTACGTTGTCAGGACAGGAGGTCTATTACCAAAATTGAAAGCCGAAGCTTCGGTCCGAAATAAAAGAACGACGAACTTCGAATTAATTAAGTTATAAACCTATTAAGTGCGGATGGATTTCGTTTCGGACCCATAAAAAGTGGAGTAGTTACGATCACAATAATGTCCAACAACGAAAAAGTAAATGTCAAGTGAATTTGGGAATAAGGTAAACGAAAACACAAAATGTCTAATCGCGAACTTCGTATCGATCTTCGGATCCGAAACACTTTCGTAATAGGAAAATGTACGATCCGTTAACCGAAAATTCGTATTTCGATATTGGTAAAAGGGCTCCTGGTATAGCAACAAGCTTACACGTCCAAATCCAAATCCACGTCCTGTATCACTTGGCGTTGCGTAGAGACGCCGCTTCATTGTGTGTTCTTCTACCGCATTTATCACGTGGAGTGTTTCGAAGAGCTGTTTAACCTGATTCCTGCCGCCGAATTCCACCTTCATATCATCCCCACCATCTGGATGTGTGGCGGTCCTCCACAGTACGGTTTTCAAGGAGCTTTCTTCCACGTACTACAAAGTTGTGGAATGGGCTTCCTTGTGTGATGTTTCCGGGACGATGCGTAATGGGTAAGCGCGTAAAAAGCGCGTACACCTTCCTTAAAGGCCGGCAATGCTGAATTTGAAAACCGAAAATACATTGGTACGTGGCGGACGAGAAAATAACGCTTTTTTCGTGTTTGATTATTAGCACACACGGTTCGATTTAAGTTGATCAACAACAAAATTTACTACAAATTGTACAGTGTTAACAGGAATTCAGAAAAGTTGAAGCAATAAAAATTTATCTAATAACCTAAGCACATGGTCGGATTTGGTACGGCTGGACTAAATTTTTTTTGTTAATCAACTTAAATTGAACCCTGTGTGCGAACAATCAAACACGAATTGGTCCGGCGTAATACTTGGAACGGTCCGGACGGTAAAAATAATAATTTTGTGCGATGAACAATGCAACACAACATCGAATATGGTCCGGTACCAAACCGCGTCCGATGGTTCGACCATACCAAATCCGATCATGTGTTTCGGCTATAACAAAAGTTTTTTTTTAATGAAAATAAAGGAAGAGACGAGATGGACGTTCAGCTGATAGTAATTGATACGCCCTGCCCATTACAATGCAGTGCCGCTCAGGATTGAAAAACTCAAAAATTCTGAGTGGCACTACAACTGCGCTCGTCATCTGGAGACATAAGATGTCAACTCTCATTTGTCCAGTAATTTCAGTAGCTCCAGCACCCTTCAGATCGAACACACAGTAATGCTTACACAATACTGCTTCACGGCAGAAATAAGCGCCGTTGTGGTACCCATAATCTAGCCGGCATCCGGTGCAAAGGAGCCTCCCACTGGTATAACAAAAGTTTGACACTTAAAATGTTGTCACTTGAGCTGTCTTATTGAATAAGGTTTGACACATCGACTTCAATTTATTTATTGGTAAAGTTAAACGTAGGTATTAATTTTAGACTTTGATTATGCGTTCTGCACGACAAATACTGGTCAACTAAAATAGAACCTTGTGAACACTGGAATGCTGATCTTATCCTAATCATGAATAAGAGACTATAATTTGCCGAACTTGAGAGGATACGGGTCTGTACCTATATCAAATAAGGGGTTTGGATTTTGTGAAATGGGTACAGTCCCCGCGAGGTAAGATGGGAAATTCCACCATTTAAGTGACGTCATAGTGGCGAACGAAAGCCAGTAAAACGTCTCGCCTCTCTTTTACTCGGCTCGCCACACAATGTATTTCTCTTTCTATCGTTAGCTTTCTTTCGCTGTCATTTACTATAATATGAAGATCTGTCTTGTGAAGTAGTACCTTACCTTAGTAGTATATTTTTTTATCATCCTTACATTTTTTTTAAATAATGAGTGACAAGACGAGCTGAACATTCAGCTGATGGTTATTGATACGCCTTGCAAATTACAAATGCAGTGTCGCTCAGGATTCTTGAAAAACCCAAAAATTCTTAACGGCACTACAATTGCGTCTCATTTTACCATACAAACCGAAACACAGTAATGTTAATACTGCGTCACAGCAGAAATAGGCACCGTTGTGCTACCCATAAACTAGCCGGCATCCTGTGCAAAGGAGCCTCCCACTAGTACATGCACATTTATCTATATACCAGTACATTTGCATCTATAAAACGTTTATGAGTCTGCGGAAGAGAGAAGCAAAAAGGATGTGCAATTAATATAATATATAGAACTGCGGAGTGACGGTCAACTCGTTATTCTAGGAACTTATACGGAACATACCTTTATGTCCGAGGTCCGCATAGAAACCTTCACTCAGGCAGTTATTTTCCTTAAAGCTATACAAGGGGCCACCCATAAATTATATCACACGAATTTCGTATTTTTTTTTTATCTAACTGCCCAGCTAGTAAGGTCTGCATTCCGAAAATATAAATTAAAAAAACATTACCGAAATGAGTTTTATTTCCATTTAAATTGTTCCCTAATAAATCAATGATACAATTTTAATCATTATGAGGCCATGGACTTGGTATCCACTTGCATAAGTTATTTATAACAGGCATAACAGTTATTTCGTTATGAATAACAAGAAAATCCGTTGAGACACCATCTATTTCATCGATATTTCTCTGGCACACCAAGCAGCAATTTCTGAAACGCATCTTTCCGAGGGGTGTAACTTTTTGTCGCCTCTGACGTGGTTGCTTAAGCTATATCCACATGATCGGACCCGTCCGATAGTTCGGACGGACCAAATCCGACCATGTGTTTAGGCTATTATGTTGGCTTTGAAACATGCAAAATATAGACGACATAACATAATTATTATTATTCTACAGTTAAACTGTATGCTTTACGTTGACACCACTATAGATAGGCAATAACTAAAGATAGAACTTTTATATAAAGTTGATTTTTTTTAATGATTTAATGAATAATTAGTTCAAATTTAGTGTTATAATACTTAGATATGTCAGTTTTTTAATTGTGACGTACCTATTGTCACACAATAAAACATATCGACGACCCTCCCCCCCATTATCCTATGACTATCCTATAATGTGTGCATCACTTAAACGAAAAAAAAATTTTTCGAATTTATAACGCCAGTAACCTACAAACAGATGAATATATAAAATTTGAAGCGATTGGCTAAAGGTTTGATGGGTGAAAACAGCGGTTAACGTAGTAATTCGTTTTTCAATGTCAGGAGCCCTATTACCAAAATCGAAATACGAAGTTTCGGTTGACAGATCGTACATTTTTCTATTACGAAAGTGTTTCGGATCCGAAGTTCGCGATTAGCCATTTTGTCTTTCGTTTACCTTATTCTCAAATTCACTTTTTCTTATTGTTCCGAAACGAAATCCGTCCGCACTATTCGGATCTGAACTACTTTGGCAATAGGATTTAAATTGAAGTTCGCCGTTCTTTCGTTTCGGACGAAACTTCGGCTTTCGATTTTGGTAATAGACCTCCAGACGCCATAAATTATTAGTTTCATGTTCGTTCACGCAAAGGAATAATAAATAATTATGTATGGTAGTAAATAAGATGTGGCTAATAATTAATAAGTTGGCCGTCGTGCAAAATACTTATCAATAATATATCCCAATACAAGTGTCATAAGTGATAAGACAAATTACTGGAAATTCTCAACCACTTTAAATGTATATCCAAATATGTTAGAATTTATTTATTAAAAAAAAAAAAAAAATTATAACTATACTTACAATACTACGACTACATAAAATTAAAACTATCATTACGTGGAAGCGTACCAAGAATACTGGCAGCATTTCCGCGTTTATGGCTAGGCGGATCCGTTGACCGAAATAGCTACCAGCGGCGCTTGGGTTTCCAATTATTTGAAATAAACGAAATTTAAATAAAGGAATTTAATTTAAAACGACAGTATGGATATCGGTTCCACAATTCTCGGGGATGAAGAACATGAATTTTTTTTTTTATGGAATCGGAGGACAAACGAGCGTACGGGTCACCTGGTGTTAAGTGATCACCGCCGCCCACATTCTCTTGCAACACCAGAGGAATCACAGGAGCGTTGCCGGCCTTTAAGGAAGGAGTATGCGCTTTTTTTGAAGGTACCCATGTCGTATCGTCCCGGAAACACCGCATAAGGATGCTCATTCCACAGCTTTGTAGTAAGTTCGTGGAAGAAAGCTCCTTGAAAACCGCACTGTGAAGGACCGCCTCACATCCAGATGGTGGGGATGATATCCTAACTTGTGGCATGTCGTGCGAAGGTGGAATTCGGCGGCAGGAATCAGGTTTCGGCAGTTTGAATTCGGGATCATCTATATTATCTTAGATTCGTACGTAATAATTAATACTATATTAACACTATTTAGCTAAATAATACTTTTGTAAGAGTTCTATTTGTCGTCGGAGTAAATAAGGAATCTTTTTATAGGTTGTTTGACCGTCAATGTTTTATTTCGAGGCCAATCATTCCGTGTGGAATGATTGGTGTAATATAGTAGTTAGTATAATGAAAGTTGATAGTATCATAGTTAATATGTGTATATTAAATTAATTTTTATAAAGAGAGTGAGTAAACTCCATCAATTTTATCGGTTTTTAGCTTATGAATAAATCAGAAATTTTAATATTCACTGAGATGTTTCACATCTGCTGGACGTCTCTTGACGGTTAACATTTGGAACGATTCTTAGAAGGGTTATAAGGCTAAAAAATCTTGGTACACATGTACCTGTATTTACAAAACAGGAATAAAAAACAAAGTAGTTATTACAATGTTTGTATTTACTTTTATATATACTCACAGATGATCAATAAATCGATACGGGAGTTAAGCTTAAAGATACGAAACAGTTTCTCAGTAATATCGGTATGTTAGATTGTGTGTTTATTTTGGTGTGAAATATGTACATACATACATACATATTATTATTAAGTAGGCATCTAGATATTATGCGTTATATAAGCAACTAGTGGCCCCGACAGACGTTGTCTTGTACACACGTCTTAAATTAAAAAAAACGGTCCGGCCGTTAGAAGAAGTTCACTAACATACACATGAGCAGGAGAATTATATTATATGGACCAATCTCAAATTCACTGGAACACACAAAAAATATCATCAAAATCGGTCCAGCCGTTTAGGAGGTAGTTCAATTGTGAATCTAAACCATTCTCGAATTCACCCGAAGACACACACCAACCTTAAATTCACTGGAACACACAAAAAAAATCATCAAAATTGGTCCAGCCGTTTAGGAGGTAGTTCAATTGTGAATCTAAACTATCCTCGAATCCACCTGAAGACACACAGAAAGTTTCATCAAAATCGGTCCAGCCGTTTAGGAGGAGTTCAGTGACATACACACGCATACAAGAAATATATATATAAAGATATGACACTGCGTTGACTGCATGTATTGCTTTAAATAAAATATTACAAAAAAATACTTTTTTATAATTTATTTCTATAGGTATGCATTTTTTGGATATTTTTTATAAATTACGCTTATGATTCTAGAAAAACCCAAATATTTTTAACGGCACGATTATTTTATTGCGCTGACCACCTTGAGACATAAGATGTTAACTCTCATTTGTCCATTAATTTCACTAGCCATACCCTTCAGACCGAAAGTCAATAATTCTTGTACATTACTGCTTCACGATAGTAAAAGGCCGTTTTGGTATCCATAATAAAGTCCCAGCCATTGTTCAGGCATTATCTATAAATAAATTTAAATGTTTTATAAGAAAATGGCTCTGTCGTAAATCCTATCACTCCACAGCTGAATATCTAAGTGATCGGACAGCCTGGGACTAGATTATGATTATTTTATAGCAATAGCAGTGTAAGTACAATATTGTATATTTTTCTTAAAAAGAGCTCTCTCAGAGCGCCATTTGTTTCCGAAGCAGTAGTAGTATATTAGAAATGACATCAAAATAATTCGAAGGGAATCAATTTTGAGAAAATAAATGCCTTTTTTAGCCGACATCCTGAGCAAAGAGCCTCCCACTGGTATTTACCAGGCTAAGGGAATTTGCCCTTAGTTGCCTCTAACGACACCCTTGGGCCTGGGACTACTAAGTATTTCACTAATAATTTTATGCCCCGGGGAAACACGGGCAAAAAATAACCTTAATAAAGAAATTATTCTTTTAATTAAGAATTATAATAAAGAATTTATAATATAATAATTTCATTTACATTATTATGTGCGTGTACGCTTTGAATTAATAAGATGTACCTACACCCAAAATATATCTGTACTGCCTTTATTTACTAATTTTAATTTCTATTCAATTATATTCATAACTATAATTAAAAAAAATACTAGTCGCTGCTACTCCAGGAGTCAATAATGTTGGGGCTACTGAAAACCAGCGCTAAATTGGCGCCACGCCATGCCAGTGTTGCTTATTGAGCAAAGAGTATAATAATATACAGGGAAAAGAGAGCCCTCTCTACGCAGAGCTGTCTATTTGAAAGCTAGCGCCATCTGGAGATTGGCCCCGAAAATAACTATATATAAGCTCCAAATTATAAAATTCATTTTTAATGTTCTGACTCAATTAAATAACTAACTCTACTTTTTAATGTAGGTATTGCAGTTTTTTACCATGTTGAAATTTCGCGTAGAGTTAGTTATCTAATTTTGTCCCAACAAAGAACATAAAGGATAGATTTAGTAGTGTAAATATGCAAAATGGAACACGAGAGCTGCATGCGCAAACGCTAAACGTAGCCGCCATTTTATGACCAGTGGGCAGTAACACAATTAGAGAAAAGTTGAAAGGTTTCAAAGCGAGTGACAGCTGCCAAAGCTTTCATTTTCGGGCCAACTAACAGATGGCACTACATTCTTCTGAAAACGTCACTTTAAGGCGTCTGTCGCACCCCTGTTACTCCATTTGGTAAATTCACTGCCGCACAGTACCTACTTTATCGTTTTTAGTAATAAATTGTATTATTTAATTGGTTTTATTAGTTAGTTCTAAGAATTTATTACTTATTCTGGTTTATTATTTATTGTGTGGTCGTGGTTTTTTATCAATATTATTTTATTCTATTGGCATCTCATATATACATAGTTGATACACTTTCCGCTAGTTGCAGAAGGCATCCTTAAAGTTAATGTTTCATTATGTGTATGTTCCGATATGCACTGCGACCACTGTACAGTGTGACGTCAATTTAGTATACTGTGAAGCCGTTCCTTTATAGCCAGTTGTATTGGTTACTATTTAAAACGGATCGCAATCCCGTATACTATCAGCCTCATTTTTTGTCGCAGCATTCAAATGAGTGTATTAAAGTTTTCTAGTTCATTAAAAAACTGTTGTTGGAGTACTGTCAAATTATAAATATATTGGATTAAACTGTAGGTATTGTTTATAAAACGTTAGGCACTCGAGTGGTTTTGACTGATCACGTGATCAAAGTACTGCGAGTACCTTACCTCGAAAACGCCAGTGCTGTGCCACAGTAGAATATGGCGGCGATTTATGACGTCATATATTTCTCTAGGGTACTGCGGCAGTATACTGGCAGTCTATAACGGAACGAATTTTTCTACAGTGATAGCACTGTGCAGTGCTCGCAGTGCATATCGGAACATACCTTAAATCACAGGCTGCATCTTTAACTGTCAAAATGAAAAAAGAAAGTGACGGTATCTTATTTAATGAAACATTAACTTTAAGGACGGTTTCTTCAACTGGCTGTTACATTGATAAATGGCACGTTATATGTTAATAGTGTCAATGATTTTTATGTCCATAATTTTTGAGTATTTTAATGTGTTACAAATCTTTTAATGTGAACTGCAGTACGAAAAAAGTGTGTATGTACTTATGTATACCTACACGCAAGAAGTTATACTTCTTTCTTCTTATTTCTAACGAAGCAAAAATAATTAAAATGATTTATTCCTCTGTGCTATTTTACGTTTTAAGAAAGAATAATTTTGTAAAAATCTTGCAAAGATGGCTTTGTCAGTTAATTATTAAATAATGAATACGGATGTATGGGCTTGAACCCTTCGCCTATTCTAATAATGGACGAAGGAAACAAAAAAAAAACGAATGACACGCAGAAAAACGACAACGTCAGTAAATTTTGGGAACGAACTTTTCATAACGCGCCCAAAGAAGTAAAACTTCAAAAATGAATGCATATAAATTTATGGTTCCGCTATTGAACAATGCGCGACATTTTTGTAGTTAAAACTAGCTGTGTGTGTGTGTGTAATTATAATAAAACTGTAGAGACGACGTGTCTGCTTTGGATATTGTTTTGTGTTGTGTATCTGAACATAAAAATAAAATAAAAAGATGTTTGTCAAAATTTTGGTAGACGTTACTCTCTGTAACTACTGGACCGGCTTACATAAAACTTTTGATTGCCCTCAGTGTAGCATGTGTACATTTATGATGGATTTGATCAAAATCGTTGCAAGGAGAAACAAAATCGTTGTTTTTTTACGTGGTTTACGTTAAAAATAAGTGCTCCATACATATGCAACAAATGCACCACATACTTGACCGAAGTCGCGGGCACAAATAGTATTTACAATTCATATTATATTATTAAATTAATTATGAAGTGCTAGGCAAATAGTAACAATGACCGTTTAAATCCTCAATGTTATTGTATAAAGAACTGTATAATCAGAGTTAATATTTGAATTTTATGACTGTAACCTGGTAAGGCTCGTTATAAAATCGATTACAAATTAAATCTTTCAGCTGTATTATTTTTGTATGAAATTTTTTTCATTTAAATAAAGATTTGTTGATATATCAAATAGGTAAATAATTATTTAATATTAAAATGTACCTTGTTATGAATGTTATTATATATAAGTTTATGGACATATTTAGAAATTCATATTTCACTTATTCCAAGTTCCAATCAACTTACTAAGAAAGCGGTGGTCGAGGTTTCAAAACAAAAAACTAATGACACTATTTTAAAATCAACTTTTAAATCACTGAGATGCTTCAATAGATGCAATTCATAATTATTTTTAAAATATTTATAATTAATGTTATTGCAGTTAAAGCAGGCACTACGCCTGTTTTTTGTTACACATTTATAACATAAAAACTCCGACGATTTGCGGAATAAGTTGTTATAATCATAAAAAGTTGTATTGTTGATCCCATTCCCAACCAAATCGCTCGGTAAAAAATAATATTTAAACAGCAACATACCTAATTGTATCACCAGAAAACTTCGTAAACACAGACACTGTACAAATAACTTCTTACTTCACAATAATTTGTAACATTCACAAGATCGAAAACAAGTTTATCGTAACAAAGATTGTACGCAAACTGACGCGTGCTCAGTTCCGGCGCGTTCCTTTCACTGACTCGAGTACGAACTTCGAATGATCTCAATGAGGTTGGCCGTTGGTTCAACTTCAAAGCTGTTTGTACACTGTAGATTGATCTTTTTAATTAATAGAGGGGTTATACTTATAGACATTGTAAGGCTGGGTGTTCACTGGCGGATATTATAATGAATTAATAATAGAACCTACCTGGACGACTGAGGCTTACTCGGACTTTTAAGAAGGTACAAAACTTGAACAAAAAAAAACTAATAGGACATCTGGATTCGAACCGGGGTCTTCTGCATTCCGGATCACCCAATGAATCCCATCTGAGCTATTATAGTCTTGTATATAGTGGCGAAATTTACCTTTGTATTCTAATGCTATTGTAGCAGATTCTCATTAAAACACGGATAAAACATTTTTTTTTTAATTGAAACCTTTCAAATCAAATCATTAAAATCGTTGGATCCGTTTCTGAGATTGAGAATGTATATATTTATATAGAACAATTGGTCGTTTGATGATGTAAGATTTGAGGTGTAAGACTATAATGAGGATTATAGAATAAATAGCACATTAAAATATTTTTTAAACTTTACTAGTACACGTTGGCTAACAGCCGCTTTCTGTATTCGATATCTAATATAAGATTATTTAAAATCAAGATTTTATGTCATGAAATGAAGATTATTTGCTTAAATCGTGGTGAAATTTATTAACTTTATTATTAAAGTTAGTAACAATTTAAGATTATTATTAATTCATTTACTTATTAAATCTTATACAGGATACTAAACGATATGATAAACGTGCATATGAGCGAGTGGAAATAGAGAAACACTCTAGAAACCCAAAAGAACTTTGGAAGCTTATTAAGAAATTTAGTTACTTAGAAAAGGATAAAAATAGCCTATAGAACTATTAACAGCGTCACCCCATCACCTGGAGGCACTTAACTCAACAAATGGATATTTCACAAGCATAGGCAATACATTAGCACGAGATATCTTTATAAGAACAAATTCATCTGAATCTCAGTTAGCCAAAGACTCTTAGGGAAAATAAAATTGATTCTTTCGTCATGTTACTTATGACTGTAACGAAGTAGCTAATAATATAATGAATTTAAAGGCTGAATGTGCGATAGGGTTAGATGATATATCGGGACAAGTAATTAAAGATATTGTGGACATCTTAAAACAACCTCTATCATACATTTTTAACCTTTGCTTAGATGCAGGCGTCTTCCCGGATATATTTAAGCATGCTATAGTTCGACCGGTGTACAAGGCAGGTGATAGAAACGTAGTCAGCAATTATATACCGATAGCCATCTTACCTATACTATCAAAAATATTAGAACGTTTGGTAAATATCCGTTTAGTTATGTACTTAAACTCAAATAAAATTATTTCATGTAACCAATTTGGTTTTCTAAGTAAGATCTCTACTTTTGACGCAGTCGATGCACTAACTGACTTTATTGTCTTAAATACATAATGGATATAAATGTGCTGGATTATTCCTGGATTTAGCGCGCGCTGTTTACTGTTTCTGTACCAATACTGTTATCAAAACTTGAACGGCTAGGAATTCGAGTCAATGCACTTCTTTTCTTTCAGAGCTATCTTAAAAATCGAAAGCAAACTGTAAAAATAGATCACATATACAGTAACATGAAACAAGTAGAATATGGCGTACCTCAAGGCAGTATTTTAGGTCCAACCTTATTTCTAATTTATATTAACGAGCTCTCCTCCCTGAATATTCCAAATTGTAAAATAATATCATATGCCGATGATACAGTTCTGCTCTTCACAGGTAGAACTTGGGATTCTGTCCAGGTATTCGCTGAACTAGGAGTTAAAAATGTCACCCTATGGCTCGAGAAAAACCTTCCAACCTTGAATTTAAAAAAGGCAAAATTTATAACATTCTCTGCATGTGTCAAATCACAACCAAATAAAAACTTCTCAGTTAAAGTGCATTTTAGCTCATTGTCTTTTGTGTAATTCTTTCAAAGATTAATGATTGGTCTCCGCTGCGCTCAAACTAGATACGGCAGGCGTAGTCGCAAAGTTTGGCAACCAATACTACGCCCAAGTGGGCGTACTCGAGCCATTCTTGAACAATGTGTGACGTTGACGTGTCACATGTTATGTTAAACATTCCTAATTATTGAAATTAAAAAGCCGGGTTGCGTATTGAAACTTTGTAATATTAATACTACAAGAAATAAGAAAGACACTGGGATCTCAATATATCATAAGTAAGTATTCTGTAATTTATTAATTTAAATGAAAAATAACACGAAGTGTATATAGTATATAGTAAAGAAAGATGCCATTGAGTGTCAAGATGCCACGCACACAAACATCTTTACAGATAGCTAATACACAATACAATATAAAGTTGCAATAATAAGAAATCTATTGTTATTAAGTAGTGCGGTATCTTGTTGGAGCGGAGCGGAGACCAATCCTTAATTCTGCATTCTTCGTTATTTTGTTCTGAAAGTTTTATCCCTTAATACGTAGATAGGGTTGTAGAAATAAGTTTTCTGATACCTACATATATAAGGCTTAATTGTAAATTGCTTTAATAAGTAGATTTAAGTAATTTTGTATATATATTTTAATATCAAATATAGAAATTTGGAATTTGATTTTTTTTTTCATTTGATTCAGTCTCGTGCCAGATTTTGACGAGACAACACGTCCTGAGGATGCCTCGTGTAGAGGCGAAACACGTGAATTAACACTAAAGAAAACTCAAATCATTTGTATACGTTCTTTAACGTTTATCGATTGTTTTTTGTTGTTATTGTAACAATACGTACTTAACCCTGATCAGTCAATCTCATAGGCATCCGCTTTTTATTTTGAAGACATGACACAGAGTAGCCGTTTCCTGGTGGTATTGTTTATTGGATTGAAGGATAATCAGGTGATTACTGTTGACAACTAATTCTCGCTGTCAACAAATAAAAGTTTTTAAAAATAATTTCTGGTTATTCATTCCACTGCTTGGCTTTTTTGATACAAAATCGCGCTGTGGAAAAACGCCACACATCCAAATGATGGGGATGATAACTTGTGTATTTAATAGCGAAACATATTGATCTTTAGTATATGAATATAAAGTATCTGTAATGGTTGAACATATTATTTTAACTTAAATAGCTGAACACAAGGATTAGAACCTACTTATATTGTGTCTCCCACTTTTTTGGAAGTCAATAGATATCTCTTATTCACTGAACATATTATTGCATCTTTATTGGGTGAACAATACCTATATTATCACGCGTATATTGTTTTCTCCATTATCTTTGTGAGGTGAAGTTTGTTTCAATTCAAAAAATTAACTCTCAATTCTGATTGATTAGAATAGGGGAGTCCCAGGCCCAGGGTGTCGTAGGAGGCGACTAAGGGCTTTTTAGAAGTGGGAGAGTCACGATGCCGTCTTTTGACGTCAGCACAATCGGGCCAGACTCGTCCGGGTTAATTACCATACTCGCACAGAATACCGGCGTGAAGTAGCGGCCTAGTGCCGCTGTGTTTCGCATAGGTTAGTGTCGAGGACCGGAGGTAACATCAGGGGAATTCACTCCAACGTAAACGCCGTACACCACCACCTTGAGACGGCGCAGCCGGCCTTGTGTTTCCTTACGGAGACGCAGATATCTCGACCTAGCGATACGTCATATTTAACGTACCCCGGGTACAAAATTGAGCACAATTTTTTTGCCTCATGCCGGGGTATGTGTGCACGTTAGGGAGGATATCTGCTGTCGCCGTCTCGGCAATTTTGAGGGTAGGGACCTGTCCACTCTCTGGCTCCGCGTAGATTTAGAGGATCGCGTCCGCATCTATGCGTGTGTCTACAGGTCCCATAGTGGTAACGCAGAAACCGATCATCTCATGGGCTGCGTTCAAGCGGCAATTGACGACGTGCTTGCACAGATCCCTCCGCTGAAATCGTAGACTTGGGTGATTTCAACGGGCACAATGCCGAATGGCTTGGATCACGTACCACAGACTACGCAGGGCGATCTGTGCATAATTTTGCATTGGCTTATGGTCTGTCAAAAATTGGTTGAGTCGCCAACGCGGCTCCCCGATGAGGATAGCCACATGCCGTCCTTATTGGATCTTCTGCTGACTACTCATCCCGATGGTTACCAAGTCTTTGTCGACGCCCCTCTCGTAACGTCCGACCATTGCCTGGTCAGGAGTGTAGTGCCTATCCGACGCCAACGTCGCAGACCACCAGCGACCCGCCGCGTTTGGCACTACTAGTCAGCAGATTGAGATAGGATGCGTGCCTTTTTTGCATTGGGGTAGGGTTTGTTTCCCTTCGGATGATCCTGGTGCCTGCGCCGTTGCAGTAGCCGATGTGATACTACAGGGCATGGATATTTTTATACCAAACTCTGTAGTACCGATCGGTGGCAGATCACAGCCCTGGTTCGTTGCGTCAGTTAAAGCAGCATCTGACTGCAAAAAACAGGCGTATCGAGCTTGGGTTGCGGCGCTGGGCACAAAGGATCCGAACTGCATAGTTCTTAAGAGGAAATACAACCGTGCCTCCAGATTTTTTAAGCGGCAAATCGCCCGTGCAAAGTCAAAACACGTCGTCAAAATCGGCGAGCAGCTTTCCAGTTACCCGTCCGGAACACGCAAGTTCTGGTCGTTTTCAGCTGGTAACTTCAGCCAGCCGTCCATGCCGCCGTTGCACATGAGGAATGACACCCTGACCCATACGGCAAAAGAGAAAGCCGATCTCTTGTGCGCTCTTTTCGCCTCCGACTCTACTCTTGACGACAACGGAAATGCACCGCCGACCATTCCGCGGTGTTAGAGCTCTATGCCTGAAGTGCAGTTCAGACAGGAAACTGTTAGGCGAGCTTTGTTTTCGTTGGACGTCAGGAAGTCGAGCGGGCCGGATGGCATTTCTCCAATCGTGCTTAGAACGCGTGCCCCTGAGTTGATACCGGTGCTAACGCATTTATTCCGGCACTCTTATTCTAAAGGCGTAGTCCCTGACTCATAGAAGTTAGCCCTTGTCCATCCGATCCAAAAAAAAGGAGACAGTTCGGATCCGGCAAACTACAGGCCTATTGCTATTACCTCCCTGCTCTCCAAAATCATGGAGAGCATAATTAGCCGTCAGCTCTTGGTATACCTAGAGGGTCACCAGTTGATCAACGACCTACAATACGGGTTTCGCCATGGTCGGTCGGCAGGTGATCTTCTGGTATACAGATTGAAAGCAGGGGGAAGGCCTGGCAGTTAGCCTGGATATAGCGAAGGCCTTTGATGGTGTATGGCACAAGGCGCTCCTCTCAAAACTTCCATCATTTGGGCTTCCCGAGTTGCTTGTGCAAGTGGACCTCGAGCTTCCTCACTGGGCGCAGCATACAGGTCGTTGTCGACGGATATTGCTCGAACCTGAAGCCCGTGAATGCTGGAGTGCCCCAAGGCTGTGTGCTGTCTCCCACGCTGTTTCTTCTGCATATCAATGATATGTTGGACACTTCCAACCTTCATTGCTATGGAAACGACAGCACTGGTGATGCCGTATACATGGGCCACGCAGGTCTCCCTCGGGAAATCGTCGACCGGGAGAAACTTGTGTCTTCTATCGAGTCCTCTCTTGAAAAGGTCGCGGAATGGGGAAAATTGAACCTTGTCCAAACCCCCAGAAGACTCAAGTTTGCGCGTTTACCACTAAAAAAACCCAATTTGTCGTATCACCGCTCTACGACAACACTTCCCTTAAAGGCTCGCCTAGTATCGGAATACTCGGTCTCGAAATCTCGAGCGATTGCCAATTTCGTGGTCATCTGGAAGGCAAAGCCAAATTGGCTTCAAAGAAACTGGGCGTCATTGATAGAGCACGGCAAGCCGGCCCACATATAGCGCTCTACTAAGCGCAGGTCCGGTCACACATGGAGTATTGCTGTCATCTCTGGTCTGGCGCACTCCAGTATCAGCTCGATCCATTTGACCGCGTGCAACGCAGAGCAAATCGAATTGTCGGGGACCCAGTGCTCTGTGAACGGCTGGATCACTTGGCGTTGCGTAGAGACCTCGCTTCATTGTGTGTCTTCTACCGCATTTATCACGGGGAGTGTTCCGAAGAGCTGTTTAACCTGATTCCTGCCGCCGAATTCCACCTTCGTTAGGATATCACCCTCACCATCTGGATGTGTGGCGGTCCTCCACTGTGCGGTTTTCAGGGAGCTTTCTTCCACGTACTACAAAGCTGTGGAATAAGCGTCCTTGTGCGGTGTTTCCGGGACAATACGACATGAGTACCTTCAAAAACAGCGCGTACACCTTCCTTAAAGGCTGGCATCGCTCCTGTGATTCCTCTGGTGTTGCAAGAGATTGTGGGCGGCGGTGATCACTTAACAACCCGTAAAAAAATAGATCTTTAAATTCATAATTTAGGCAGTTGTCAGTTATTTATACTTGGCTGTTAGCAGTTTTATGAACTACTAACAACGAACAGAAATTATCTATTTACATGCGGCCACTGAATATACAAGTAGAACGTTCTAATTCATTCATTGCCCATCGTTAATTATATCAGATCGAAACACTTAAGAAATAAATTTTAAATTAGGTAACATTATGTAAGTTTATAAGATTTAGTTTTTTTGGGGTCGGCAACACTGAAACAGGGTGATAGTTATTCGGGTCAGAAGTGAGTCCCGATTAAAATATTGGTGTAATTTAACTATATTTCGGAAGGTCAGAGAACACGCCATGTTCAATACAGCTATTAAAACTAGTGCTAGATATGGTACTATGAATGGTAATTATTTTTACAGATATGCCCCATATATCAGCAGATTTTTCATTTCTAAAGATCTGAAACTTTTAATTATTTCTGCTGGGCTAACAACACTGAATTTTGTTTACATTCCTTAACAATTTCCAAAAGAAGTGACTCAGCAACACTGGTGGAGGAGACAAGAGTGCTTGAGATGAAAACTGGAATGTCAGAAAAAAAATTCTCAAAAGCAGAAGCTACTTCCTGCTCAGAGTGGATTTTAGTATTGTTTATTATTAGATTATATTCAAACTTGCCGTCTTTCGCTCTTCCAGATTCCCAGTTAATAACTTTCCAAGTCATTTTTATTTCATTTGAAGCATTTTTAATTATTTCTCTAATATGAATTGACTTAACAATAGTACATACTTTCTCAAATAACTTTGAATATTTTTTCACGAAAAGATACATCATGATTACATGATGATCGCTCACTACATAGTTCGTATAACCGTTGTCTGCTCCTATGGATACCAGAAAAGTTGAAAGGACTGTATTATGCAGCCTACGGAGACCACGTCGAATAAACTTTTTTATATTTTACACTAGTTGATACCCGCGACCTCGCCCGCGTACACACATGACTAAGCGTAGTACTTATAAAAATCTTTATTTCTTATGACAAAACTTAAGATTTATCGTTCATAAAACTTTAGTTATTATATTTTATTTGAGCCAAAATTAAGTTTATATTTTACTTGCTGAGAAATTTGGAAATATATTAAAATTATAATTAATTATTCATTTTAAACTATTCTTTCTGATTTCTGAACGACGGGGGACACATCAAAGGAAAAATTAAAATGTTGTTTTCATTTAATTCCAAGCATTTTTATATTTATTCACCTTTTAAACCTTCTCTGGACTTAACTTACCACAAATAATTCAAGACCAAAATTAGCCAAATCGGTCCAGCCGTTCTCGAGTTTTAGCGAGACTATCGAACAGCAATTCATTTTTATTTATATAGATTGTTTTATATTTATGTATGAAACACACTGTAAACGTTATAAATTTTATTTGCAATAGATTTTTTTTCTTTTTTTCAGTATTTATGACAAGACTAGGTAGAACTGATAACCACTACAGTTGATGGCGATGTTCTAAGCATTATAGATTAATTAAGAGGTATACAAATAACAAGCTTTGAAGAGAGAGGGCCATTCAAGACGTCGCGCCCTCGAGAATACTGGAACAACTGGAAGAATGTGTAAATAGAGGAAAAATATACCTACTTTGGAACTTGTATGAGAGAATACCCAGTACTACTAGTATAGCCTGTATAGCCGAGTGGTTAGCGATCCTACCTATTAAGCTAGAGGTCCCGGGTTCGAATCCCGGTAGGTACAAGAATTTATATGATGAATATGGATGTTTGTTTCCGAGTCATGGATGTTTAAATGTATTTATGTATGTTTATATACATTTATGTATGTTTAAGTAAGTATATTGTATTAAATATACCATTGTCTTGTAACCCATAACACAGGCTATATATGCTTAACTTGGGGCAAGATAATTTGTGTAAAATGTATATCAATATTATTATTACTAGTAGAATATATAATAAAAGTATGACCTAAGTATTTGTAGATGAATTCTTGCTCTCCGTGGGTTGAGTTCAAGCGACTCTCAAACAAGAACCGAAGTTTTATGATTACATTGATATTAACACTAATGTGTAATACAGTTTTACTGTGTTTAGACAATGTGCTCGGAATATTAATAATGTTTTAAAGAGGGATAGACAATGAGATTCCTATATAATATTTTTGCTTTATGTACTTATGTAAACTTAGATCTTTGTGTGTTTCAAATGCGCGATTAATTTTTATATAATGAATGAATGAAACATTATTAATAACAAAAACAAACCACACAGAGTAATACAAGTAAAAAAGACTTACAGAGGTAAAAAAACAATTGTAAGAACTAATAACATATCAAAATTACAAAAAGTAAAAAAAAACACATATATATGTATAATATAACTAGCTGACCCGTACAGACGTTGTTCTGTAGGTAATAAAAAAAAACTGTTTTATAGGAATTTGCCAATATTATTTCTATATAACATCAAGAGTTATTTCGTAAAAAATGCTCCCTGTTGTTATAATGAAATTGTTTCACAGCGAAACTGTCAAACCGTGCGTCAGTAAATTCTCTCATAGAAAATATGTCCATACAGAACAAATATTGAAAATAAAAATAATTATTGGTCCCAAATCGAAATAAAAACTATCCTATCTCTCAAGTTGGACCAAACTGCACTCCATGAAGTAATCCCCATTAAAATTCGTTCATTAGTTTAGGAGTCCATTGAGGACAAACATTGTGACACGAGATTTATATATATTAAGATAGTGATTATCTTAATTTAAAAGTACTGTGTAGCAGTTACTGTTATCAAAAGGAGCTGACTCAGCGTCCTGCTACGTTGGTATAATACCAACACAGCGCTGATTTTCAGCAGCCCCCTGGTGACCCAATGAGTAACTACTATTGTTTAATAATATTTTTTGTTTTATTAAAGGTTCCATTAATATATATTTTTTAAAGATGATAATTTGAAATTTGATACTTCTAATCAGGATATAGGTACATAAATGTTAAATGATAGCAATTTTAGAAATATAATGAAGTTATATTTAATTTTATTAAAGTAATAAAGCTACATATTATTAATAACTACTGCCCGCGACTTCATATGCGTTGAATAGAGCTGGAACTAGAAGGTTCATCATTGCTACAGAAGATTGATGATATCTTACAATTCTACTCTGAACTGTCGTGAGGAGACTTTACTGAAAATTCACTGGTAGAGTGAGTTTCTTACGATTTTTCTTCGTCCTTACGGAGCCGTGTGATTCCAAAACTGTGGAAGTGATCATCAAAATAATTTTAAACGAACATATTTTTAAAATGATGAGGTTCTGTCTTCTAGCAACGTTGTTGGCAAATGTTGTATTACATTTCGATTTCAATCACCGCTTCCCAAAAATATTTGTCTTAATGCCTTGCCTAGAATCAGAATACTGGATCACTAAAATTTGAACGATTTTCAATACAGTGAAGATCTTTATTCGCGGGGTTCCGAAAATATGCGGCAAATACAGAAACTGTGAATATGGAATGGAAATTTATATGGAATTATACGGGATATGTTCCTAGATGACAAAATAAGAAACAAATATATATATAAAAAATCAATCATATGAACAAATATATAAAAAAACAATGCATAAGCTTGGACAGGAGACAACTGAGAGTCCTCACTCAGGCCACTGCAAGCTGAATCGACACCTAAGCAGAATGGGTCGCACTGAATCAAACCATACACATCCTTCTGGAATGCGACGCCATTGCCAGAATCAGGCTGGGGTGTCACCTTCACTCAAAGCAGAGGACGTGCCCTGCCTGGACCCTCTAAGGATCCTACGTTTCTTAAAAGTAATAGGTGTTGAGAACACAATTTAAATCCCGGCACTCGTTTCCTAGTCAGTAGCCTCGATTTTTCCACAGCTCATTCGTTTTTTTTAGAAATAGGAAGTCGAGAGTGGGTGCTCTAGCGCAAGCAGGGGGCACAATAGATCATAGGATTTAAGTACATCTAAATCCCCTACTTATAATAATAATAAATGAATTTAATTGAAGTTTTTCACCATATTGATTAACTATTATCTTCAGGCCTAGGAAATAGTTTAAAGAATTTTATATTAAAGAAAAAAATTATCGCTTGGCAGTTTTAAAAGCTGCTTCAAGTTTGTAATAAGGTCTTTTTTGTTATTTTATTCGTCCAATTGGTAACGCGCTTACAAATATTGTTGGGTAGGATACCTACTGGAATACTTTTTATTAATATGTATATACCGATCTATCGATTTGATTCGCGAATAAAGAAATCTTTAGCCGTGAAAATAGGACTACGGACGTTCAGCTGATGGATTGATACGTCCTGCCCATTACAATGCAGTGCCGCTCAGGATTCTTAATAATTAATAAATTCTGACCGGCACTACAATTGCTTTCGTCACCTTGTGACATAAGATGTTAAGTCTCATTTGCCCAGTAGTTTCACTAGCTACGGCGCCAATCAGACTGAAACACAGTAATGCTTACACATTACTGCTTCACGGCAGTAAAAGGCGCTTTCTGTTACAAAAATTCCTATCAGTGTTTGTATATTGTTTGCATAATATACATCGTTTCTTTATTTAAAATGATTAAAAATTGTTGTCATCTTTAGTCGGGGACCCAGTGCCCTATGGACGGGTGGATCACTTGACGTTGAGTAGATACGTCGATTAACTGTGTGTCTTCCGCATTTAACACGGGGAGTGTTGCGAAGAGCTGTTTCACCTGATTCGTGCCGCCCAATTGGTGGTTCGCACGACACGCCACAAATTAGCTTATCATCCCCACCATCTGGATGGAGGATGTGTGGATTTCCTCCACAGTGTGGTATTCAAGGAACTCTCTTCCACGTACAACAAAACTATAAAATTAGCTTCCTGGTGCGGTATTTCCGGGACCCTACGACATGGGTACCTTCAAAAAAAGCGCATACACGTTCCTTAAAAGCCGGCAATGCTCCTGTTATTCCTTCCGTGTTGCAAGAGAATTTGTGGCGGCGGTGATCACTTAACACCAGATGACCCGTACGCTCATTTGCCCTCCTTGTTCATAAAAATATCTCATAAATATATCCAACACATTAATTGTAAATATTAAAATATAACGCCTTACAAATTTACGACGCAATAACCCTGAATAGATTTAACGATCAGTATATACTCGAGGCGGCTGTTATTGCCTTATATGGCTTCCATGCAAATACTGAACACCTTGTAACTGGAAGCTATAATTGAAAGTAAATTTATCTTCACCTACGTGCCGCTAGTTTGTGATGATAATATCATCTTTGTGTGCTTTGGGATGCGTGGGCAGCGGTACCCTGTGACCATTTTGTGTTGTATGCGAATTGCGATATACAATTTTGGAGTCAACAAGGCTTGTTATTATACAATGAGTAACAAAGTACTTAGAATTTTAATAAAAAAATATTAAAGTTTAATAAATACTCCCCTAATACTATTATCTTAGTAAAATTTAAATCACACAAACAACCGCTGAACACTCATTGACAAAACTCGATAAGAAAAAGGTCCAGATAACATCCCAGCGATGTTTTTGGCAAATTGTGGGGAAAGCCTATCTCTACCACTGTGTATCATTTATAATCGCTCCTTGAAAACAGGCACCTTCCGCGAATCTGGAAGAATGCTAGTGTTGTACCATTACTTAAAACTGGAGACGTCTCCGATAAACAAAACTACCGTCCGATCTTTATTGAGTTCCTGTAGTAAATTGATCGAATAGATCTTGTACCCCTTTCTCTCAAACCAACTGAAACCATTTTTAACTCGTCGTCAGTATGTCTTTCGTAGTGGTATGTCCACCATATCGAACTTTGCTGTTTACGTCTCCTATCTCACCGACACGGTAGACAAAGGTCATCAAATCGACGCCGTCTACACAGACATCAGCAAAGCTTTCGACAAAGTTGACCACAGCCTACTTTTACGTAAATTATACCATCTTGGCATTCACGAAAACTGACTTGGTTTGATTCCTATCTGTCTTCTAGAAGCCAGAAAGTTACGGTTTGCAGTTTAGATTCCGATATTTATGTCGTGACGTCAGGGGTTCCACAAGGTTCTCACTTAGGTCCAATAATTTTCTTGGCGTTTGTAAATAATCTCTCTGAGGTTATATTACATTCTCAGTACTCACTTAATACTTATCACTTAATATCATAAAATGCAAACTAAGATTTTTTTAAGAATTTACTAAGAAACTATCAGTGATTGATTCTTTGTATCGACTGCAAGACACAGTCCTCGAGGAAGTGGACAAGATAAAAGATATTGGCGTATTTATTAATCGTATGGTAAAATTTGTTTACGACATAGATGATATAGTGAACAGGTCATACTAATTGCTAGGATTTTTATGGCAAAATTGCAAAAATAATACAGCTCTGAAGATGGTGTATAATGCGCTGATCTGATCTATTTTTGAATATTGTTGAAGTATATAGAATCCCCACTATAAAATTCACATTAACAGAATCGAAAAAGTCCAAAAACGCTTCATGTTTTTCTTACTGTCCATGGAAAGAAATTGTCTACTCTTAAATTATATCTGGAGAGATAACAACACTTTAAATTTTAAAATTCTAAGCTTGCTTGCTTACACAGATATCCATGGTTGTCCCCAGATCTAGTTATAGATTACATAATTATAGACCCTTTTATGTAATGAATACCAGGCCTAATAAGGGTCAAAACGGCTTGCTGTCTAGGATGTCGCGGACACAACAACTGTCACGCTACTAGTATAGATATTTTTTCTGATACTTTAACTAAATTTAAAAGTAATTTGTATTCAAAATTTTCGTTATAATAATTAGTCTTCCATATTCTTATTAAAATTTATTCTGGGTTTGCCTGTAATTGGGTCTGCATCTCTTTTTATAATACGAATATGAATTCTGGTCCTAACTAAGATGTAAACCTGTTGGCACACCTTACAAATAAATAAATACATGTGGTTATGTGGTATTACACTGTTTTAAATGATAAAAAGTGATGAAACGAGAAAATTCAGAGCACTGCGGTTTTTCATTAATTTATTCTTGAAGATCAACAGTGGTACACATATAATATAACAACTATATATCTTAGAAATTTAATTACTCCTTTGCACACGATGCCGGCTAGATAACGGTTACCACAACGGCGCCTATTTCTGCCGTGAAGCAATAATGTGTAAGCATTACTGTGTTTCGGTTTGATGAGCGCTTTAGCTAGTGAAATAACTGGGCAAATGAGACTTAACATCTTATGTCTCAAAATTGCCGCTCAAAATTTTTGGGTCTACGCATCCTGAACGGCACTGCATTGTAATGGGCAGGGCGTATCAATTACCATCAGCTGAACGACTTCTGGTCTCATCCCTTATTGTCATAAAAAAAAACAGATGTATCCAACATTAAATGATGGTACATGAGAGATACTTCCTCCACTGTTGGTGAACTTCATACATGACCCCAATTAATTAGAATACTGCTACATATGTAGTTGTATCAATAAAAATAAACCATAGATCAATAATTTATCCGCTCAAACGTATTATTTATAATAAAATACAATTCCGTTTTTATCTAATTAAAATTAATATTTTTAATATTAACAAAGTTAACAAATTGAGTAATATTTACAACTATTGATATCAATTTTAATGCTAATATATTGTACAATAATATTATCTTTATAATAATAAGTTTACTTCAATTGATTCCAAATATAGATGTGGCTAAGGATTTACAAAATAATATTATAAACATTAAGCTGGTCATACACTACACTAAATAACACGACAAACGATGATTTGGCAAAGTTAAACACATATCTATCAACATATTACGTCATTTTGTTGTATTAAAACTGAACGTTATAATTTACCTACTTTTTACCAAGTGTTTTAAAATTATCATAATAACATTCGTAATCAGTTTTAGCAACCCTAAGACTTTCATAAATCATTACTTGGTTACGGTTTTTGAATTTAATTATGATTTATATTCCAAACTTACCCAGTTAAGGTTATGAATAAATCAGAACTCATTGGGATATGAACCTATTTATATATTACTATCAGCTGAACGTCACTTATTTTTATAAAAAAAATGTTTGTAATATCGTAATTAGGTACCAAGATTACCTATCCCAATATGATTATAATTTAATATTGAATTTAGCTAAAATCCAGTTTGTATATATAAAAATATAAATTAAATCACAAATATAAGTCAAATTTTATCTATAGGTACGATGAATGAGTAACTACTATTATTTTAAAAGATCTTTATGTGGAAACGAAATTTTATATCAAAAAGAAAGCCCACTGAGTTTCTTGCGCCCGTTCTTCTCGGGTCTGAGGCATACATCTTCGAGCAGATTGTAGTTTTTGTCGCTCAATAAGTGATTTAAAATCGTATTATGAATAAAAAAAAAATGATTAGAATTATAAAATCAACAATAAGAGCACTTTCGCACTACGTCCGTCCGTATCTGTGTAAATACGGTCCGGTTTAGTAGAACTATTTCTAACGGTTGACGGAAAGAAATCGGATGAAGGAAGCTGGATCTAGTGCGTAAACTACCATAGAAATAGTTCTACGACTATTTTGGATCGTGTTTTGCCGGGTACGGATCGGATTCGGATCGGACGTAGTGCGAAAGCGCCCTAACAATCAATAATTCTTGCGAAAAATCCGGTCAATGTAAATAAATGGTGCATGTCATATCCATTTCAAGTGTTGTGTGTGTAACCATTAGCTTACTGGTTACTCACAAGTTTCATGTCAATATTATCGTGTAATTGTTATTGTGGCATCCTGCTTTATTACCATTAAATTTAATATTGATAAATTATTTTTAATGTATTTATGTGAATATAGACTACAAGATCACAGATCAGTTTTATCAAATACCTTATTACTAATCTAATTATACAATTCCTATAAAACAATTTCTAACTAATATTTTTCTGACTTAGCATCTCAATATACCTACCTAATATATCAGCCTAGCGAAACTCACGAGGAAAAAAAAAGAAAGAAAAAAGCGATTCACTCGATTGTATGAAATGTGCAGTCATTGATAGATTGACAGATGACGGCTATAATCTTGTAAAAACGGCGAGAGCTGAAATCCACTACGTTTTAAGCAACTGTTCGCTTTCAAAATTAGCCGGATTATACTTCGCCACCAATTGCCATAGAGTAATTTAACACTATTTCAAACTTATTTCAAACTTATGTCAAATCACTACACGTTTCATACTAAACTAAATTCCAATTTTTACTTAGCCCGCCCTGCCTCTTATTACGTAGTATTTACATCCTCTTTGCCAATATATGAGGAAAAGAAGAATGAAAAACCATATAATATTATATTATTTAAACCATTAACTATTTGAAACAAAATATTATGTCAGAATGTAGCTTACACGTAGTAGAATGTAGCTTATCACAAAAAAATGTGAAGTTAATTTGATTGTCGCTAGGAACTTAAAGAAGAGACACGCTCTTCAATTCTACTGACATTTTGGTCAACGAGTCCAATTACAATATTGTATCAAATTATTTAAATTTATCATATTTTAAAATTGTAGGAGAATCAAGGCTTCTTTATACTATCAATATCATAAAATTAAAACTAAATACATTATTTACAAATAAAATTAACTAGGTATCTCACCTTAACGGTAGGTATATGAGATAACACGCAATTAAATTCGGTTGACCTCCCAATTTAATGAATTATCTTAAATATAATCAATATTTCTTATCTACTTATCTATACAATTCGTTAAAGTCTTAAAAATAGCTTTCATTGTTAACCAGAATAAATTGTTAACAACTGCTAATACTTCACAAATATTTGAAATATATCTTCACGAGTAAACAATGCCAACACACGTACAAACATAATTACCACCACGTGCATGTGGCTTGTGTAGTGACAATAGAAAAGCAATAGCCCCTTTCCAGATTTCATTTTAATTATTATTATATTTAAAAACTCTTAATCAGGTTAATAAGATTCTAGGAAATATAGATACTTATTATCAGGTCAACTGTGAGACTTCATATTGTTGTCAAAGTAAAATTTAAAAATATGTATGTCGTATAACGTCAATTCCTGTCATTAAAAACCGCTTTAAAATTACATAACGGAATTTCCGTGTCAATTGATAATTGTTAATAAAAATATAGGGCTGGTACACACTACACAATCTACTTTTAGAAATAACTAATAATCACACTTTTTCGTTTACAATTCTCTTTTAGATTATTAACAGTATGTTGTCGCCATTGTTGTGAGCCTAAAATATCTGCGACGTTTTCTATTGGATCAAATAGGAGACAATTATATTCATTCACGATGTATTCGTCATGACCGCCTGCGCACCCCGCGCCTTATCAGTCCACGCGCTGTGAGCTCAAAATCAGTGCTAGAATAGGCGCGACAGCGTATTTCAGCGATTGAACGTGGGTGAAGAATTACATCGTTAACCAGTTCTAGTTTATCGGGATATTTCACTAAATTTGTACTCCTATCCATATTTCCTGCTAGCCCAGTATTTGTCAAAGTGGTTAGTAATCCAGCAACCATCCATCTAAGACCCATTCTCCTCATCATCTTTTCTTTTCTCTAGTTTCTGGTAGATCTCTTCCACAGTTTTATGCCTGGTCTCTGGGAAGTATATAACTGTATATATAGCTGCTAAGAAGGAGACGATGGCGAAGAAAAGAAACGTCCAATGTATACTGATAAGCTCGCAGATTATCGTGAACCACTTCATCTGTACAAAGTTGCTGACTTTTGCGCAGATATTTGCAAATGACGATACTGTGCCACGTAGCTGGAAAATAATAAATAAAAATATTAGAAACGCTTTAAATCTATATAAAAAATATAGTTTTATTTGATTAATTAAAACTCCAATGTAATTATTATTATATTATTTTTTTTATTATTAAAATAAGGGACAAGACGAACAGGACGGTCAGCTGATGGTATTTTGATCCACCCTGCCCAGTCCCGCTCAGGATTCTTGAAAAAACCCCAAAAATTCTAAGCGGCACTACAACTGTGCGTGTCAACTTGAGACATAAGATGTTAAGTCTCATTTGCCCAGTAATTTCACTAGCTACGGCGCCTTTCAGACCGAAACACAGTAAAATCTTACACATTACTGCTTCACGGCAGAAATAGGAGCCGTTGTGGTACCCATAATCTAGCCGGCATCCTGTGCAAAGGAGCCTCCCACAGCCCACTGGTATATTAGAGTGTGAAACATGCAATTACTTTTACATCAAATTAATAAACGGCACGTTTGTCAAGGTTTTATTCAAATATTAAGGCAAGAAAATTCTAAAACAACTAACTGCGGTACATGATATGTTGTAAGCAATATTATTGTTTTGGAAATAACGTAGGTGACCAAAATATTTCTAAGTTATTTATAGTGCCAACCTAGCAGTACCTATACAGAGTCTAATCGTGCGTCACTGATCGCCGTAATTCCTTACTGGCTGGCCTAGTACTCTGTAGAGGCCACCGCATGTACTTACGATTTCGATACCTACACGGGGAGTGCGACAGGCCTCAAAGCAGATGTTCAAAGTGAAATCATTGCTGTGCGATACAATGACCTTTCTACTAATCTCATACTAAAAATAAGAGTGCTTAATATCAAAATTGTAGATACTTGTCGTTTGATTTTTAAAATGTTATTGATGTTATTTTACTGATCACGTAACGTTCCTTCGATAACCACCGCCTGGTCACACTTAACGATTACACTCTGTATAAATCTCATTGCCCTTATTTCCAGTGTCGAAATTTTTAATAATAATTGTTTAGCAAATTGCAACAGCCAAAGATAAAAGGAGGTCACATACGTGCATTGGTTTTCTAGCAAGGATGGCACTATGGATCTAACTAGTTTTAGTTGAGCTTTGGAATATGCAAAGATTTCTCACCGTAGGTATCTAGCGTAAGGAATTTTTTATGAGTGGGTGTTCAATAGTTTGGTTATAAAAAAACGGAACAAAATTAAACTAATTCAACTTTAGCACTAGTGCTATATTTATTTCGGCATATAATGAAGTAGTCGCTGCCTAATTGCCTATACGATATGCACGCCCCTGGTCACATATCTTGTCTACTATGACAGATTTATTACCAACAACTATGGGATTGCGTCATGTGCTCCCCTTGCATTACGCTCCCAACTAAAACTTGGAAATGCGAATATGTTTGTCGGGCTAAGCTTAAATTTTCTTAGTAAGATTTTCTACATTGATTATGCAAAAATGTAACCTTGAAAAGATACAGTGATCGCGCGGAAGGAAGAACTAGCGATTTATTAATACGGTTGTGAATTTACCCGTAAAACCGTTTATTATATTATTGAATATAGACTTACTTGGAAGGTGAAGAGGTCAGTGATGATAATGTAGGATATGGGTTGGAAGCCGGCTGCATCAGCGAAGATACAGATGCACATGGCGGCTACTGGTAACCAGCCCGGTAGCCAGAACCCTGCGCTGGTGAAGTAGAACCAGGCAGATAGTAGCAGCATGCCGACACCCACTGCTACTGATGTTGACACGAGCAACAGCTGGAATTAAATCATCTTATTAGAATACATTAGATTTTATGGAAATAGGTTGTTAACGATATAAGTGTAGCGTTCGTCGAGACAGTACTGCCACCACACATATTTTTATTGTAAAATAGAAAGTAACTTGAATTTTGGTGTTTTTGTTTGAATATTTTTTTATGGAAAAAGCAGGACAAACGAGCGTACGGGTCACCTGGTGTTAAGTGATCACCACCGCCCACATTCAAATTCAAATATTTTTATTCAAAATAGGATTTAAAATCACTTATTGAACGTCAAAAACTACCACCCATTCAAAAGAGACTGCCTCAGACCTGAGAAGAATGGGCGCAAGAAACTCAGCGGGGTTTTTTTTTAAAATATAAAATATGGATTACAATGTAATATCGTACAATAAACATTTATAATTAAAGAGCCTGAGGATGTTCGCTTTATTCCCAGTCCGTGGTGTCATTAAGAAAATCGGTTATGCTATATATATCTTTTAAATTTCGTAACACATTTGTTTTGTACATTTTCTGGGATCATATTGTAGAAGCATATACATCGCCCAATAAAAGACTTAGTAACTCGACCCAACCGAGTAGTAGGCATAACAAGTTTATGTTTGTTCCTCGTGTTAACATTATGAATGTCACAGTTTCTAGAAAATTCCTCAATGTGCTTATGAACATACAGAACATTATCAAAAATGTATTGAGAAGCAACAGTCAAAATGTATATTCCTGCATTCTCTTGCAACACCAGAGGAATCACAGGAGCGTTGCCGGCCTTTAAGGAAGGTGTCCGCGCGTTTTTTGAAGGTACGTCGTATCTCGTCTTTGTAGTACGTGGAAGAAAGCTCCTTGAAAAGCGCACTGTGGAGGACCGCCACACATCCACGGTGGGGATGATATTCTAACTTGTGGCATGTCGTGCGAAGGTGGAATCGGCGGCAGCAATCAGGTGAAACAGCTCTTCGCAACACTCCCCGTGATAAATGCATTAGAAGACACACAATGAAGCGACGTCTCTACGCAACGCCAAGTTATTGTTATTTTAGATCTTTTGTGAAAAAGAAAAAGTGTATCAATATCAAATATAATATGGCTATCTTAGTAAAATGTACCTTAAACTTTGCAGCAAGAATTTTCACCAGTTCAAAAGGCATAAACTACCCAAGCTTGGCTGAAAGTCAATGCTCCGGTCTTCATAAGAGCAGAAGACTGACCATGGTAACCCAGATCTGAATCCTTGAGGATTAAAAATAATGGTCACTTTTAAATGACATGACTTAGGTGCTCATGTTAACAGTGAATGCATAAATTTGTAGGCAGATAGATTAAATGGCATAATTTTCTTGTGTCATTTAGAATAGAATTAGTCAAGAGACATCAACATATGAACAGAATGAAATTTTAAGATTTCATCACGCCATTAAACATTTATGCATTTTTATTTGAAGCAGAAATTATGGTAGTTAGTAGTTTTGGACTTTGAATAAAAAATACTTGAATTTCAATTTTAATATGGCCAAACTAGGCTCTGGAAATGTGTTGCTGTGGAGGAAGATACTTCGTGTGTTGTGGGCCGAATTTCGCACGACCGTTACGATACTCCAGGAATCAAAAAACGGCCAGGCGCGAGTCGGCCTCGCCCATGAAGGGTAGCAGCAAGTAACATAATGTAAAAGTTCTTGTATTTCGTTGTAATTTTGATCGATGTTTTAATAATAATGTATTTCTAGGGTTCCGTAGCCAAATGGCAAAAATCAGAACTCGTCATGTTTTATATTTGAGTTTACGATTTATGACGTATTTTTAGTTTTATCATTCTCTTATTTTAGAAGTTACAGGGGGGGGGGGACCCACATCTTACCACTTTGGAAGTGTCACAGGTATCGACAGGTATCGAAACGAGGCAGACAGTCCATAGAACGCCTTGTCATCCAGGGCAAAGTGGAATACATTGGACCGCGTGGAAGATCACCTATGCAATGAACCGATCAGATTAAGTCTGCTATTGGGTAGTCCCATGCATGAGTGCACTCGAAAGTCCTCTAACAGAGAGAGATAGAGAAATTGTGAGTTGCATTACATCTGCCCTATTGTCAAGAACTTTTCTACCGAGTAGAAGAATGACCAGACTGGGTTTATTGAACAATAATTCCATTTTGTAAAAACGTACAATATCCTGCACGTACATAAACATTATAATTTATACAGTAAAATAAGCGACAAACATAATTTGAACACTAGAAATAACTACAAGCTTATAGTGCCCCCTACTAGGCTCTGTAAAATAAACAATTCTTTTGCATACGATAGTATTAAATTTTACAATAAATTACCAAAAAGTGTATCTGAATTATCAATAAATAAATTTAAATCTTTTATTAAACACACACTTATGTCGAAGGCTCATTACAGTATTGAAGATTACGTAAACGATATTACAATATGGAATTAAATAGTTTTATAGTTGTTTTTTATGGATTATATGGTTCGGCCTTGTGTTGTTTCACTGGTTTGCATTGTTTTGAAAATATGTTTAAACTTTAATGTAATTAATATGTATGTATCTGAATTATATTTTTTGTGATTGACGTTGACGAGCAGTCTTTTGATTTTATGTCAATTTTATTTTGACTTTGACTTTGAAAAGAATACTCACTTTCCTCCCGGTCTTCTCCACAATACACGTGGCCAGTATGGAGCCGACCAGCTGGGCCACTCCGATGATCATGACTTGCTTGTTTGGACTCAACTCCAGACTGATGGTTTCCGCAGCTTTCTCCGTCACAAAACTTGCATATATCAGCACTATCAGGTATCCGTCGAACTGTTGCGATATTTTTATCACCAAAGTTATGATGAAGGCTTTGAACGTGGGTTTGTCGCTCCCTGCAAAAAAAAAGAGAAAATCTATTAATCTAAAAAGAATCATTGAGAACACAATTTTAAGAAATAAACATCCTAACTGTTGCTTCTCAATATATTTTTGAAAATGTCAAGAATATTCACAGGTACGTAAATGAATTTTTTAGAAACTGTCATAACCATAATGCTAACACCAGGAACAAAGATAAACTTATAATGCCTACTACTCGGTTAAGTGGAGTTAATAAGTAGGTATTTTATTAGGCGATGTATATGCTTTTACAACAAGATTCCAGAAAATGTTCAAAACAATGTATTCCGAAATTCAAAAGAATTGTTAAGAGACGTTTGTGTGGTAAAGGTTACTATAACATAAAGTAGTTTCTTAATGATACCACAGACTGGGAATTACGCGGACGCCCTCCGACCCGCTCTTTAATTATAAATATTTACTTTACGATATTAGATTGTAATCTATATGTGAATTTTAATATCAACTGTAGTGATCCTGTAGATGGAGTCATAACCAAGACTTAGGGATCATGCGACATTCGTGCGGTTGGCTTAGTAAGAGGGACGTGTTCTATCCCGCAGTGTCCATAAATTTCCGTGCACATTAAATTTGTATATTTAATCCCAGAAGTTAGTACCAAATAACAAAAAAATAGTATTTTTTATTGGTTTGGATGTTGAAGGTACTGCTACGTGATAGCAATCGGATGTCAGTGAGAAAAAATTATAAGAGCTCCAATTTTTTTTATGACAATGAGCGATGAGACAAGCAGGACGTTCAGCTGTTGTTAATTGATACGCCCTGCCCATTACAATGTAGTACCGCTCATCATTCTTGAAAAACCCAAAAACACTGAGTGGCACTACAACTAAACTCATTTGCCCATTAATTTCACTAGCTGCGGCGCCCTTCAGACCGAAACACAATAATGATCGTTCGAACCGTTTCCGAGATTCAGATTATATATTTATAAATATATACAAGAATTGCTCGTTTAAAGATATAAGACTTACATATTATTTTCCACACGGACTTAGCATCTGCTTGTGTTTGTTTGTCAACCTTAACAATGCTATCAATATCTCGTTCAACAGATCTGTCGGTCGCCTTCACTCCTCGTAACCACGCTAGCACAGCCTTTGCCTCCTGGAATCATAAACAGATCAACAGAATTATTTCATGCAAAATAGTCAAACTGTATAGGTATTTAGTGGGTATTGCGTTATATGTAGATGAACATTCTGTT
The DNA here is from genome assembly GCA_949711755.1 of Leptidea juvernica. Taxonomy (NCBI): domain Eukaryota; kingdom Metazoa; phylum Arthropoda; class Insecta; order Lepidoptera; family Pieridae; genus Leptidea; species Leptidea juvernica. Next base: position 12,397,487 of record CATIXQ010000012.1, on the reverse strand, counting down.
TTGTTTGAGTTCTCGTGACAGGCTTCGTCATGCTCGCTTAAGTGTTTGTGTATTGATGCATGTGTGTGCTATCTCCTACGCTGTTTCTTCTGCATATCAATGATATGTTGGACACCTCCAACATACATTGCTGTGCAGACGACAGCACTGGTAATGCCGTATACACGGGCCATGCAGGTCTCTGCTGTGGAATGAGCTTCCTTGTGCGGTGTTTCCGGCACGATACGACATGGATACCTTCAAAAAAAGCGCGTACACCTTCCTTAAAGGCCTGCAACGCTCCTGTGATTCCTCTGGTGTTGCAAGACATTGTGGGCGGCGGTGATCACTTAAGAACAGGTGACCTACGGTCGTTTGTGTTCCTATTCCATTAAAAAAAAATGTAGCGTACTCAATAACTCTTGTTTTTACATATTAATATACATTTACTTTTTTTGACTTACTCGTGTAATGCATTGAGTACCTATTTGACGTTTGAGTATTTTTGTTGCATCACTTAACATATATTGTCATTGAAATGATTTGTAAAAAGATGAAGCTCTCAATGTTGATTTAATAGAGTGGTAAGGAGTTTCTTGCCACTTCTTCTCGTTAAAACTTAACCTTTTCCGAAGCGGTGGTAAATGTAAATAGAAAAGAAAATTTCTGACAAAATAAAACGTAAACAATTAACGTAATGATTATATTCTCATATATCTCGTAAATGAAATAGCGGAATAACCGAAGAGGGCATGTTTTATGAATGTTTTAATGTTAATACCATTATTTATAAAAAATGAAATAAAAAACAAGAAAATAATTTAAATACAAAATAGAAGCTTTTAAGTTTAATTAAATACTGGATGACTCCAGTGACGTCATACTATAAACATACCTCGATCTTTCCCTGTTTGACGAGATACTCCGGCGTTTCGGGCATCACGAGAAATATGAAAAACATAACAGTTGGGACTAGCAATCCCATCCACAGCATTGTCTTCACTTCCAGCAGATCAGCGAAGACATAGCTTGCCAAGTAGCCGATATTTCTGAAAGTTTAAAAGAAACTAAGAAGTAACTTTAAAAGATACTATGCTGTGGAATGAGCTTCCTTGTGCGGTGTTTCCGGGACGATGCGACATGGGTACCTTCAAAAAAAGCGCGTACACCTTCCTTAAAGGCCGGCAACGCTCTTGTGATTCCTCTGGTGTAGCAAGAGAATGTGGGCGGCGGTGATTACTTAACACCAGGTGACCCGTACGCTCGTTTGTCCTCCTATTCCATAAAAAAAAGAGTTTAAAAGAAATCTGTGAAATTTACAATATGAAATGACAACAACTCTTACGTTAAATCGAAAGAAAACTTTCCCATTAAACTACTCATGCCAATGTTCAAAAAGATTCTTTCGAAGTTTTTATTTTTACAGGTTTCTTTCGAAACATTTTTGCATTTGCGTGTGTGGACATGTACGGTCAGCATAAAAATAAATAAAACAATAATTTTATATTTTTTTATAACTTTTATAGCCAGGTAATTCATATGGAACTAATAACCATATTAAAATTAACAATTTGTTATGTTTTTAAAGTGATAACCCTCACTTCTAAGATTATTACACAAATAAAATCAAAAACAAAATTTTATGAACGATGCGGGACTCGAACCCAAAGTAAAGTAGATCCTGTAGATGAAGCCAAGACCGAAGAGTTGAAAAAAATAAATAAATAAAAAATTGAGTTGAGTGATACGTCACTCGAACGATTAGCTCAGTTTGCAGAGCACTCGAACGACACGCCTATCTATTTTACTTAGGGTTCGATTCCCGCATCGTTAATAAAATTTTGTTTTCAAATATTACATAGTGAATTACAATAGTGAATTTTAATACTAAACAGAATTTTTAATTCTAAATTTTTAAAGTTGGAGTTAACTGTAATTTTTTCTGATATTATATCTAACGTCTAATCCGTGCCTTGAATTTTTTAAAAACTTAACAATAATAACTCAGAACAATATATTATAAACCACAAATAAAATCAATTCAATCATTTATTTACTAAAACCATATAGTCAGACCTCACAAAAGCAATGCATAAGCATTTATAAAAATATAACTAGCTGACCCAGCAAACGTTGTATTGCCGATATTAAAATCGCGATACAAAAGTATCTGTTCATCGTAGATAGGTGAAAATTTGAAGCAATTGTCTTTTTAATGCTGACTCATAATCAATTAAATTTAAAAAGAAAAATGTCAAAAATAATTAAAAAAAAATCGTGTGGACCACCCTTAACATTTAGGGGGATGAAAAATAGATGTCCGATTCTCAGACCTACCCAATATGCACTCAAAATTTCATGAGAATCGGTCAAGCCGTTTCGGAGGAGTTCAAAGTTTAACACCATGACACGAGAATTTTATATATTAGATTATTATTTATTTGGCATTCAACATTGACTTTTGACTGTCAATATATTTCCTCCTTCAAAATATATATTACATTGTAATTGAAATGATTTTTAAATCGATGAAAATTGTAAATCTTGATATAAAAGAGTGGCAATGAGTTTCTTGCTTCTTCTTCTCATTAGCTCAACCTTTTACGAAGTAGCGGTAGATGCAATAAGAAAAAAAATTTGACATTCGTAAGAGTTATTCCGTGACCTACATGAATAAAGTGATTTTGATTTGATTTGATTTCAAGTTTAGAATTTCTGTAAATATATAAATACTAATACAAAACGTCTCGATAGTAATTTACCTGTAATGATATGCACTTTTGGCATTGTAATATAATAATGTAATTAATGTTGTAACAGTCTGTTATGTTTTAAAAGTGATAACCCTCACTTCTAGTATTAATACACAGATAAAATTTTAAAAACAAAATTTTATGAACGATGCGGGACTCGAACCCACGACCACTGGCGATCCGTGCCAGTGCTCTAACCAACCGAGCCAACCGTTCGAGTGACGTATCGTCATAAAATCTTGTATGCTTTGTTCAACTCTCAGGTTGTGGCTTCATCTACAGGATCTACTTTACAGTTAATTACCTGTTCAACCCCAATATTTGCATATTGGAAAATTGACTTGAGATGTCGCTCTTGTAAATCGAAACAATTTGTTATGCTTTTAAAGTGATAACCCTCACTTGTAGTCAATTTCCCAATATGCAAATATTGGGGTTGATATATCTTTTAAATTGCAAAACCAAGGTCGAGTAGGAAGTTGAGATTCTTGTATGTTTTTCTCACGAGCTCAACTTTTTCCGAACATATGGTATATTCAGAAGTTTAAGTAATATTTATAGCGACGATTCAAAAGCTAAAAGTTGAGCCTGATTGAATAAAGTTTAGTTATGACTTTGAAAACAACCATTTACAAAAATATCAAAGCAGTGAAGCAATAAATGGCGTTGAATTAACAAGGTTTTTTATTACATTATATTAATTTTTTTATATAGAAGCACACAATTGCTTTTATTTATTTGGTATATTTATTCTGCAATCTAGAAAAGGGCAAAACGTTAATTAATGAATAATTTGATAATCTGAATATAAATTCAGACTATCAAATTATTTCTAATACACTCTCAAATTAAAATGCAGTGCGCCCTTCTTTTTCCCAATTCTGAGTGGCCCTACTAGGGGATTATAAGTTGGGACTTATTATATCCTGTTGTTGTTTAGAGCTGTCATGGAAAGAAGAGTTCGTGTACTAACTAAATACCTGTTCAAAATAAGCAATGACCCAACTGCTCCTCTCAGGTCAATGTCGCTGATCTCTTTCAGGTATATCGGCAGCACGATGTAGCAGGCTGAGCTGGGGATACCAGCTATTCCTCGCGCCAGGATCAGCGCCCACGGCTCAAGGCATATCAGCTTTATCTGCCAGTATATCTGGAAGATAAGTTTGACTTTTATTATTTGGACAGTTGTTCGTCTTATTTACCTTTCAAACTTAAGTATTTTCTTTGATTAACGCGAGTGTTAGACATTTAAATAAAACACGTTTAATAGTTATTTATGCAACTGTTGTGTAATAAGGGGTATTAAAACACGATTCGCTGAGTGTGATAATAGTATCACATGAGTGTTTTAATAACTAATTATCAACAGTTGCATACAAGACTTTATCTACACCCAGAATATGAATCCTCTAAAAGATTCTTACTGTTAGCTCACTGCTAACATTAAAACACCAGTCCTAGTAGTAACCTAATATCATTCATTACTGATTATATACAAATAAACTAAGTATTAATGAAACAATTACTTATTTTAGTAGTAATTTACATTTTACATTTACACAAAAATGGCGGGGACTCGAATAACCTACTTTTTTTTTACGGCGCGCGACGTTCTGGGAGTGTGGAGCACGCGTAAACGAAAATGTCCTTTTTTTGAAATTCATACAGATACCACGCATCGAGCAATAAGAATGTGGCTGTATGTTAAAACTCTTTGCGCATGAAGGGATAAAAAAGAACATAGGAGTGTTGTTATGAAATTCAGTACAACATTACAACACTCTTTTGGGTGATGTAATGGTTATTAGAACATTGGGTGTTTTAAGGTTGGCAATAAGCTAACTGTTTCAGAATCTTTAAGAGAGGATTTAAAGCATGGGTGTAGATAAAGTATTAAAACGCATGTAATTAATTGTAAATGTGTTTTTACATTAGATTTTTGAGGAAAAGTTAAATTTTTATCATTATTATAGTTAACTCGACGTTTCTAGACATTTCCAGATCTCGTTTTCAGGGGGACTGCAGATGAAATGATGTCAAAGATAGTACTAGTTTAGATAGTTTGTCATAGTAAACTCCGAGGCAATAAATGGCGCTAAACTTCATAGTGGTAAGTAAAAATGTAACTTTTACACAAAAATCTAATGTAAAAACACAGTTACATTACACGTGTTTTAATCCTTTAAATCTCAAATAATGCCAGTAATTTCACTAGCTACGGTGCCCTTCAGACTGAAATACAGTAATGTTTACACATTACTGCTAATGTCCTAATAATAAAGTAATGTTGCAATGTCCAAGAAACGGTCTAACTCTAAAAATAATTTATATAGCAAAATAACGTTTGCCGGATCAGCTAGTTATATATACATATAAATATATATATATATATATATATACTAGCCGTTCCCACCCGCTTCACTGGGTGAATTTTAAAAGGAAGGAGCGTTGAAATTCGAAAAATAAGGAGCCAATAACCATCTAGGATAAATTTTGCATCGAATGGTGGTAGTTTCATGTCGATACGATCAGTGGTTTAGGCGTGAAAGAGCCTCTAACAAAGACCATTTTCGTTATATATATATATATACTAGCTGACTCGACAGAGGTTGTTCTGTAGCTGTTGTTATAATGAAATTGTTTCACAGCGGAACTGTCAAACCGTGCGTCATTAAATTCTCTCACAGAATATATGTCCATACAAAACAAATATTGGAAATAAAAATAATTATGGGAAATCGAAGTTTTTGGACTAAACTGCACTCCATGCAGTAATCCCAATTTAAATCCGTTCGTTAGTTTAGGTGTCTATCGTGGACAAACAACGTGTCACGTAATTTATATATATTAAGACTAACTGACCCAGCAAACGTTGTATTGCCGATATTAAAATCGCGATACAAAAGTAACTGTTGATCGTAGATGGGTGAAAATTTGAAGTTGTATGTATTTTTTAATGCTGACTCATAATCAAACAAATTTAAAAAAAAAGGCCAAAAAAAAATTAAAAAAAAATCGTGCGACCACCCTTAACATTTAGGGGGATGAAAAAAAGATCCGATTCTCAGACCTACCCAATATGCACTCAAACGTTCATGGGAATCGGTCAAGCCGTTTCGGAGGAGTTCAAAGTTTAACACCATGACACGAGAATTTTATATATTAGAAAGATATTATATAGATGATAGAAGAAGAATATAGATGTATGTATGACAATGTAATTACTTCCAAAACCAATGGTTCTTAGTTCTTACACAAGTTCCTAGTAAATAAATCAAACAATAAAGTCTGCCACACAACAATAGAACTAGTTTATCTTGTTGTTTTAATACAAAAACTTCGGAACACCACGGACCGGAAGACATATTTCTTTTGTGGTTTTCGCAAAACCAGTAACAATAACTTCTAATTAGATTACAGATCGGAACTAAGCAAACTATTTTATACTAGTTTCTTCTTGGTAACTGCATTGGTATGATGTGATCACTGGATCGTACCTACTCGGCTCGTTTCCACAGGATGCCGGCTAGATTATGAGTACCACAACGGCGCCTATTTCTGCCGTGAAGCAGTAATGTGTAAACATTACCGTGTTTCGGGTCTGAAGGGCACCGTAGCTAGTGAAATTACTGGGCAAATGAGACTTAACATCTTATGTCTCAAGGTGTCAGAAGCTTTTTGCGTCTTTCAAGAATCTTGAGCGGCACTGCATTGTAATAGGCAGGGAGCCGATCAGTTATCATAAGCTGAATATCCTGCTCGTCTCGTCCCTTTTTTTCATAAAAAAAAAAAAAAAAAAAAAAAACAATTTATCCAAGTTGTACATAATATGTGACCGAGTTTAAAAATTGCTTGTACGCGACATCTAATGTTTTTTTCACATACAAATAAAATGCGCGGTTAATTATAGGAAATTTACAATTTTTTATCGTTAATTAAAATTTAACATTATAAGTTAATAAATAATAATCCATTTCTCTGGTACTTAATAAAAAAGTCCCGACTCCCGGAAATCTATCTCTGTTATTTTATATACCTAACTAGCTGACCCAGTTAAACATTGTATTAAAAAAAACAATAATTAAAATTTTTGGGGTATAAAAAATAGATGAAAACCGATTCTCAGACCTACCAAATTTATCGGACTTTAATAATTATTTTATTCGATTGGTTATCTTGTAATCCTTTTGCAGATCTGTGGATGGAACAGAATAATATAAAAATCGCCATACAAAATTATGTGGTGATTTTAGACAGGTGAAAATTTGATGCTGTATGTATTTTTCAAGCTTTTTCGATGCTATTCTACGTTTCTAGAAAGAACAATTTTGCAAAAATCTTGCAAAAATGGTTTTCACAATTAATTATTAAATAATGAATACGGCTGTATGGGCCTGAACCTTCAGCCTGTCCTAATAATGGACGAAGAAATAAAAAAAAAATAACGAATGACGCAAACGTCAGAAAATTTTAGGAACCAACTTCAACCTGTTACTTTTACAGTGATTCGTGCGCATCTTAAAATTTCACTCTCATCATTATTTCATAACGCGCATTAAATAAGTTTAACTTCAACAATTGAATAGCCTTTGCGCAAACAGACGATTTTGAAGACCCATTCAATACAGTCCAGAATATAAGAGCGGCCCTAAAGATAATAATGTTGTAGGTAATTATACGCCATTTGTTTTTGATGATTTATATAGTTCTGGATTATTATATTATTATTTATTTCCTTACATCTATACATTTAGATATTTACTTATAAATTGTATTTGTTTGCATGTGTTAGTATTTCACTATTTTAAATAATAAAATACCAATTTTGTTCGTATAATTAGTTAATATTTTCGACATAAGGACCGCCTTTAGCGGTAAAAGCCTCCTCCATTGATTTCCACTTGTTCCTGTCTCTTACAATTCTTGTCCACATCTTTCCTGCTGTTTCTACGATGTCATCGCTCCATCTCTTATTAGGCCTCCCTCGATTTCGTTTCCTATTTATAGGGTACCAGTTTGTTACTACTTTGGACCATCTTTGGTCTTTGTTTATGTCCAGCCCAATTCCATTTTAAACGTAGAACAGATAAGGCTACATCTTTTGTTTTGGTTTTATTTCTTATTGTGACATTTTTAATTTTGTCTCTTATTCTTAGCCCCATATAACTTCTCTTAACAAGCTTTAAAACTGAACGTTATTTATATTATGATTAAAATTATTTGATTATTAAGTATCCGCTTATTTACATAAATCCAAACATCTAACTATACAGTTGCTGTAGTTTAGACATGGCCTTCGATTTTTTGTATTAAGGTCAAGCACCTGACAGACTGCCTATTTTAAGCTAAAATTATGCATTCACTTCCGTACAGTAGATGTTTCTCCATATAATAAACATTTTTACTAACGCACCCATATAATAAATTAAGTTGTTTCGGATTCGTTTTCAATGTTACCGGATATGACGTACGTATATCCTATATTATGTTGTAGAAACGTTTAGTAAATCTATATACATACATATAATAGAATCATAACGATGTAAACTGTACATTCAATTTAAAAGTATACTTGCTTCGTGTTCTTTATTAGAATTTTTGTCTGTTTGTCCGTTTATCTGTTTGCCTATATGTCCGAGCGAAACGTAAAAACTACTGGATAGATTTAATTCGGGACGACTAATTATCATGCTAGATAGAAGGAAGTTAAAAATAATAATTAATTAATCGGTTTTTGAAATGCCAAAGGCTGGAAGAAATTAAACAATATGTTTAATAAAAATATTGATAAATGATCGCCGTGTTAAGATGGCAATTGATTGTAAGTTGGCTTTCATTTTATTATGGTCATAGATGACCTCAATAATATTAATTAATAATTATTAATAATTGAACTATTAAAAGAGATGGACATGTTGATTTTGACAGTGTCATTATAGGACAAGTCAAGGTGACGAGCGCAATTGTAGTGCCGCTCAGAATGTTTGGGTTTTTCAAGAATCCTGAGCGGCACTGCATAGTAATAGGCAAGGCTTATAAAATACTATCAGCTGAACGAACACTCGTCTCATTCCTTATTTTCATAAAAAAAAATTTAACCCGCGTGACCTTCTAAGGTTTCTTAATAATATTGTGTAATACTCACAATCAATGATAATGTGGTGACTAAAGTCATGATCTTCCTGCCATATCTGTCAGTGAGATGACCCAGAGGAGCTCCGCAGACGATAGCAGTAATATATGTAACCGAAGTCATCCAGGATATATCCGAGCTGGTTAAAGGCTGTGATGACGGTCCGTCAGGTGACTGCAACACTATCAGCATGGGCGACAGCCATCCTTGGATCATGCCGAAACTCAGAAGTGGGATCGTTACTGGAAAAAAAAAATACTTTACATTTTTTTGTTTTATGGATAAAAACGACTTAAATAAAAATTAAACAACTACAATATTCATATTTAATTTTTCGCAGTGGCTGTTTGTACGGGTACTGGACGAATAAATTATATTTATTCGTACATTTATTCAATTTTTTTTTCTAAGTTGACCTAGCTCAGTCGGAAAGTGTTTTTTTTAATTTTATGATTCCTTTTTTATGTATTAATTATTAATAATATTAATAAACTTATCATAACACATTGTCTGATTTTTTAATAAACTATTCAAATGTATGATCTGTGTTTTATTTACCCGCTCAGAGGTTGTAATTTTTTTTCGTTATTTTCTTGAAAATTGTGTATTGTAATAAAATTAGTAGCACTATAAACATGGACCAAATCTCTATCACTATGATTTATAAAAATTGGTTACGTTAGGTTATGTTAGAACAGTTAAAACAACGCACGAGCCGAGCGTAGCGGGCCGCGGTAGCGGCCGGCGAGTGCCAGAAACGAATTCTAGGCGTTTCCTTTTCTTTCCTCCCCATAAAAATGTCCAACCCTTAAAAATGTCATAATTTGTGGTTAGGTTATAATGCTTGTCCAGTACCCGTATTAATAATTACAAATTGTTCGTACAGTACCCGTATTAATAGACTCAGCCTTTATTTTTTTATAGATAAATTGTTTAAAAATACAATATGTCGTAGTTGTATGTTTTTGTAGACTGATTTATATTTTACACTTGATAGCTAGAAAGCTGTGTTATGTGCTCCACGTATCCCAGAAGCCCTAACATTGATACGATAAATGGTTTCATCAAATAATTTCGATGCCTTACCTTCAGCTTCATCATCCAATCACATCGATGGTTCTGCTGTCATTAAAACCCTTTAAATACTGTTATAGTCGCTAGACTGTCTAGTGCAATACTTATAATTGAATACTTCCACTGGCTTCTAGTGGTCTTATCATGAGTCTTACAAGAGGATGTATTATTAATACAATAAGATGTACGTTAGTAAGTTTTATACTGCACTTTCTCGAAAAGTTCCATCGATGTGACTACTGGGCCAAAACAGCGTAATTTATTCCACGAAGTCACTAGCAAGTTTATAAGAAGAAAACTCGTAATATGCAATCTGAACGTTTTCCTCGATATTGTACACAATATGTCTTTTTGTATATCTACGTGTCTTATCATGGTTAACTACTTTTTATGTCTTAGTTATTGTTTTGCTTTTAAAAGTATCTATGAATACATTTTCTATCGGATCTTTACAGTTAACTAATTTTTAATGGAGAACTATCAATTTGGTCGGCAATGTTACAATACAGGATGAACATTGAAATTAACCTCACCTATCTCGCAGAAGGGTAGAAAAGGTACTGGCATACTTCCCTAGCTTTATTAACTTACATGTACATTTATATTATTATGTTTAGGAGTACAACCGGTAAAGCACTTAAATTCTCAGATCCGTGATGTAATAGTCGGTTGTTTCAATTTTCTTATGGCTTTCCATAGAGAGTAATTTGTGGCCGCAGTGGAGTCCAAGGTACTTAGGTAATTTTGGAAACCTCTGTTGCGGTGATTATCCAGAGATCGTTTCATATCTCTTATCATGTGGTTTAATCATTTTTTTCATCATTCAATTCAGCTACTTTGTTGCCATTGTTTCCTTGCCTTTCGTTTTTCATAAATTTTGTACATGGTGGACTTGTCAACCTGTGTTGCTGGCTTGGTGATATTATTTTTGGGAGCTGCCGTCCAGGCGGCGTCTTGTATGCTTGCGTTAAAAAATTTGACAGCAGCTGTTGTATAACTTGCTGACTTCAGGGTGATAGATTTTTAAAAAGTATTGTCTATAAGTACTCGAAAAGAGGCTAGTTAGTTTTATTATTGTGGAGTGTACATTTTGGTAGTTTTTTTACAGCATTGGTACGAAGCTCGATCGAATTTACGAATTAATAAATGTAATCAATCACGTCCGGAGTTAGTCAGGGCTCGATTCTTGGCCCATTCCTATTCCTACTGATGATAAATGATCTTCCAACAGTCATCAAACACGCTAAGGGCTTGCTATACACTGATGATTTAAAACTTTTTGCAGTAATAAGGTCAGAGGCTGATTGCGTGGCATTGCAAGATGACATAGATGCTGTTCTCGCATGGAGATTCATAAATAAAATGGAGTTCAACCTTAGGAAATGCTCATTGATGACTTATGGCCAAATGTGGTACCCTATCAAGTTCGACCATAAAATCGATGGCCAAATAGTCACTAGGTCTGCAAACATCAAAGACCTGGGGTCACACTTGATCATAAAATGAACTTTCATCATCATGTTATACATATAGAATCGCATATGTATAGAATCGCATAGGCGCCGCGGCTTCCTTCTTAGAAATGCAAGGGATTTACACCACAAAAATGTCTTCCGGCTGATCTACAACACGCTAGTTAGATCAAAATTAGAATCTAGCGCATCTGGAACCCGCACGAGAACGCGTATGTGGTTCTCCTTGAAAAAGTTCAGAAGGTATTTTTGAGGTACCTTTATACGGGTATTATCGAATCAAATTTATTTTGGGGTATCTGAATATTATTCTTTGGAAGTTCAGCGGGAGTATCGACAACTCACTTCTTTTCACACTCTTCATGGTAAGATCGATGCTCCCGAGTTAAGTAATAAGGTGTGTCGGATTTTTGTTCTGAACCTCCGTAATCGTATACTTGAACTGTTTGCGGTTCCGCAGAGGCAAACAGTTGCGCATGCACAGGTAGTGGCATCTATACCCTGCATCCTCACCGCGTTCAACGTCCGTCTAAACGCAAACCCTGAGTGTGACTTTTTCACGGATGAATGGACGGGAATAATGTCAGAATGCCTGAAGTACAGTGAGCGAGATGAATGTCTGAATTAATAATGAATTTTCTTTAATTAATGTATTAGGTGTTGACGTGTTAAAGGCGTATTACGATTAAGGCTGGGTACTTCAACTGGAGTGTGAGGGTTTTAAGGCATACTCTCGCTATGGCGATGGATTTAAACTCCATTAGGATGTGTTGAGGGTGATGCTTACCATCTTGGCAGAATCTGCAAAGGCTGGGTTCACTGAAGCCAAATTTATAACCGACTTCGAAAAGGAGGAGGTTCTCAATTCGATTGGTATTTTTTTTATGTACACAGATAACGCTTATGATTCGATTTCCGTGACTCTTCTTTAGTTTGATGCAGAATGTTTCCCATTCAGTCCCATAAAAAATTGACATCGTTTGGCCCAGTAGTTTTCATTTTATGAACAATAGAAATTATAATTTTACTTAATTACTTATAAGTATATATTGAAATGGTAAATGTCGAGTTAGTAAATCTTTAATTGAGCGATGCTATATCAACATGATCCCAAAAAATTTTGAAAGCAAATTTGTTACTAAATTCAAAAGAATTATCAAGATTATTATCACATGTGTGTGTGATTTAAATAACATAAGTGACATTATTGTAACGACACCGACTTAAAACCTATCAATAGGTAGCACATATAAATAATAGCATTTTATTAATATAACAGGTAAAGGTGTTTTAAATTAAATTTTTAGTTATTTGATACTTTTCACTTTTAGAAGTCGGTTTTTTTAAACGTAGTTTTTTTTTATTTTATTTAAAAAAATGCCACCGAGTATCTTGCGTTCTTCTCAGATTTTGATGTTCAGTGTTTAAAATACTTTGTATAAAATATTTGAATTGAATTGATTTGACCTAGAATATGTTTCTGCCCTAAATACCCACCTCAACCGGATTTGTATATAAAAAGAAACTATGTAATTAATTATATAATAAATTAATATTGTAATACTTAATTCACAGACAACAAAAATACCGCTACGGATCGTCCTCGAATCAAATCTTAGAAAGTTGACGGGGAAGACACAAAACAAGATAATTTAAAAAACGGGTTAAAAATTATTGACGTTATACTTTCGTAGAAAATATTTTTGATATTATATTTTATGGTTATTCTATATCATATTGACCTACTTTTTTAATTTGTTTAAAATCATTTATTTGTATATGATGCATTTTTCAAAATTAATTTAGGATTGTGAAGTTCCAACGGTGTATTAACTATTCCGGGCTATAAAGGGAAACCCTTATGGACTGGACAAACAAAATGGTTATAGGGCTATACTACTACTAGGGCTATACTAGGGTCCTAGGTCTAGCGGTATTTGGCTATGGTAATTTTTACCTTTTTTTTTATTATGAAGGCAAAGGTTTCCTTTACATTTAACACTACAAATATAATAAATATTAACAAAAGAGTTAGCGGACAAAATAAAGACAATTTAATGTAATTAAACCAGAAATGAAAATTACTCAAAGAAAAATTCCTTTGCACAGGATGCCGGCACCACACGGCGTACCACAACGGCGCCTTTATTCTGCCGTGAAGCAGTAATGTGTAAGCATTGCTGTGTTTCGGTCTGAAGGGCGCCGTAGCTAATGACTTTACTAGGCAAATGAGACTTAGCATCTTATGTCTCAAGGTGACGAGCACAAATGTAGTGCAGCTCAGAATTATTGGGTTTTTCAAGAATCCCGAGCGGCACTGCATTGTAATGGGCAGGGCGTATCAATTACCATCATAATTACGTCCTGCTCGTTGCATCCCTTACTGTCATAAAAAACCAGAAAGAGGCCAAAAATGTTACAGAGTAGGTTAGGGTACCTACTCTGTAACATTATTGACAACGTAAAAGAAAAAAAGGCCGATCACGTCTGAGATTCGAAGATGATATAAAAAAAAGAAAAAGAACAACCTATTCGATAGGTAAAGGCAAAACATCGAGCTATTTATGTAATTGGAAACCCAACAACCGCATACTAATAAAAAAACTACTTACAAAAAATGAAAAAAATATATCCAAGTGTAGAGATACTCTACTTTTGATTTGGATTACAATTAGTTAATAATGTTCTTGATTTTCAAGAAGTAAGCGCAACTAAAATGTAACAAATGTGAAATTTATGTAAATTTGAAATTACCTAACAAAGAGAAGGTGAATAACTAATATTAAATGAGGAAACATTAATTTCAGCGTTGTGAATAAGGGCTTGGAACCTCTTGAATTAAATAATACCTTTTTTAAGCAACTTCAAAAACGAGGAGGTTATCAATTCGATCGGTATTTTTTTTATGTATGTACACCGATTACTCTGAGATTTATGATCCGATTTACGTAATTTTATTCGATGCGAAATAGATGCCATTTGGTCCCATAAAAATTTTACATAGTTTGGCCCAGTAGTTTTCACTTTATGAACATTTAAATGAAAATTTTTGTCTACCTGGATGACACGTTTAAAAAAACCGACTTCAAAAACTGAAAAGGTTCAAATACCTAAAAATTTATTTAATACACCTTAAATGCAAACTTCTTATGCAAACCTTTGCCTTTAATATTAATTATATACTGTTATTTGTTATTTGAAGTCGGTGCCAAGCCAAATGTAATAAAGGTACCTACACACGCCACGCGTGACTTTGAGCGAGATAGCTTCTTCTAGAACCAAGCGGACAGACACGCGTGGCCAAACAATCTAAATAATTACAGTAAGTAAGCTGTTTATAATATTAAGTTTTACTTTGTTTAGGGCTTGGCACCGACTTAAAATCTATCAATAGGTAGTACTTACAAATAATAGTATTATATTAATATTAAGTTAAAGGTTTGCATAAGAGGTGTATTAAATAAAATTTTTAGTTATTTGAGACTTTTCAGTTTTTGAAGTTGGTTTTTTTAAACGTAGTTTTTTTTAAAGAAAATATTAAAAATAGAAGCTGCAAATTGACCCGGTGATAAAACAGGAAGGTATTCGAATTCTTTTCTTCTGAAAAGTGTGAGTGCTTACTAAGTCCTCAGGCTATGATCTATTGAGGGTACCTAGACTTTGCTCAGACTTTACTTACGTAATACTTTGCCGAGAATTGATTCAAGCAAAAAAATGTGAATTATTATAAGATCCATAAGTAAAATATTACATAACAAATTGCTTAGATTTGCAACAGCGACATCTCAAGTCAATTTCCTAATATGCAAATATTGGGGTTGATGAAACCACAACCTGAAAATTTAACAAAGCATACAAGATTTTATCAATAATACGTCACTCGAACGGTTGGCTCAGTTGGTAAGAGCTCTCGCACGGAACTAGAGAGTGACTTTAGATATGAAATTAATTTGTGTATAATATTCATATGAATGAGATTATGGAAGTATATATTATAAGAATCAGTGTTCGTCAATCTCCTGTAGTCTACCAAATATTCGAATCACAAACACGGACTAGTAAAAAGATAAGGACTTCGTGTCACCTTACATAACAGTGTAGCACCAAAACAAGCCGATTAACCTGTAAATACATAGCCCCACGCACACACTTACACTACTACAGGCCGATAGGCGGCCATTATGAGAATTGTCAACGTCTGTGACAGATCAGTTTGCGTCTCAATAAAATATTTTAAAAATGCCGTCGTGCGCTGTGAAAAAGTGTAAAAACGATACTATATAAGTATTTGTGGCCATATATGATTATGTATGGGAGAAAAAATTGTGTAACTAGTATCCCCCGTAACCGCACACACACTAGCATAACTCCATCTTTTTTTACTCGTCCGTGATCACAAATAGATTTGATGTTCTCTGTACGGCGTAATTGTTACACGTAAAGTATGTGTACCGTGGCAGTAGGTACTTATTTATAAATATAACCGAATATAAAATTCTCTGAGTACTTAAACCGTTAACTGGTTTGAATTTCTTTTTTTTTCGATTTTGCAAGTCTTGTTATGAAAGCGGTTACTAGCTATTCCCGCGCTTGGGGAATTCCAAAGGTTGAAACTCCGCATGCACATAATATCTTCTGGTGAAACTCGGCTGATGGTCGACAATTTTGTCATACTCGTAATGAGCAATAAATTTTCGGTTTTTATTGTGTATATAAATTTTGAATTAAATAAAAAATAAGCAGTTTTTTGTGTAGGTACTGATAAATATACAATTTGCCATGAACAAGTTGCCATGTGTCAAAATAATTAAGTAAAGCTTCTGGAGTATAATTAATTCTACACAAATTTTAATCTATACTTATAATAAATCTGTAGTGATCAAATTTCTGTACAAAGAAAAAAAATTATCAAAACCGAGTCAGGGGGATGTAAGAAGAGAAACAGAACAAGTCCTGACTTTTTTGGAATTTTTTGTTTCTCTGTCTGTTTGTCTGTTTGTACGGGTTAATCTCTGAAACTACTGGACCAATTTAATTGAAATTTTGCAAGATTATACTTTACATCCCCGGTCAACAACTTAGATATTTTGCATCCCGGATAATTAAAGAGTTCCCGTGGGGCACTTAAAAACCTCTACTTTCTTATATAGCGTAACAACAACTTAGGCACCTAATTTACCATGTTGATACCTAAAATTGCCGGTCAACACTTTAAAATTTAAATAGTTTTCATCCCAGAAAATTAAAGAGAGATATTTAAAAAACTAAAGTAACTTATATTGCTTAGTAAACAATAACTTATGCACATAATTTAATAAAATTTGGCATGTTAATAATTATATTACCGGTCAACATTTTGGATACCTTTCATCCTGGAAAATTAATGAGTTCCCGTGGGAAAAATAGAAAACTATAGTTTCTTATATAGCTTAGAAAGCAACATCTTATGACCTAATTTAATAAAATTTGAAGTAGATAATCTCTGTATATACTTACTACATTATTTGAACAAATATTTGAATCGTTATGACGATGACGATGATGGTTGTTTACAACCGAGTGCGTGATATTATGATGAGATCCGGTGGCAGGCACTGGGACGGGCTTGTGGGCGAACGGACGGCTGCGGGTGGAGGGGTAATTAATTTTAAATGCCTGCCTTAATTTTGCATTTTCAATGACTATCAACAAATAGCAGGGTTAAACTTTAAAAGAAACAGCTATATATTTTGGCATGCCATGTTTTCCCTACGGCCAACTCTGCGTGACTTGCGCAAAATCTGCATGTTTATGCTGACTAAAATAAATTGTTTAACATAATTTAGGAGGATATAGGAATATATAGCAGTATACCTATAACTTTTGCATTACTATTAACGATCATATACCTATCTATCCTTACAAACTATAGCGTTTATATACCTATTGGTGAAATCATCATAAAAATTCTTAGTACAAATTAACATCTGGAGAACGACAAGACTGTATTTCATGATTTTTTATTTGTTGAATTTGCCGATTTGTTGATTTGGATTCGGTCCCGAATCGCAGAATAAGATAAAATTATTGAAAAATTGACGATAAAAGAAAATCCTTTCTTAAATTTAAAATCATTAAGACAATTTTCTAGAGGGTAATCTTTTGTTATGGAAAAGGAGGACAAACGAGCGTACGGGTCACCTGGTGTAAGGTGATCACCGCTGCCCACATTATCTTGCAACACCAGAGGAATCACAAGAGCGTTGCCTTTATCTCTGGATCTACTAGAAGCCGATTTTGAAAATTCTGTTACCAATAGAAATTTAAATTTTTGTGAGTGTCATATATAAGTACTATATAATAACACAAAAAATTAAAATAGTTTTAAATAGTAGGTGTTTTTGTAAAATAAGTCGGAGGATAAACCGTCAAACACTAAAAATAAATTATATGGCAAAACAACGTTTGTCGGGTCAGCTAGTGCATATTGTTTTATTAAAATCACTCCACTTATGCGCTAACATATGCTTTAATTCAAATCGAGAATGAGTATGAAAAGAAAAAAAAATTGCGAGCGTACAAAGTACACAAAATGTCAGAAGTGAAACCTGCATTGTGCATGAACCTCTAAGCTGCATAATATGAAGTCCTGGTACATGTTGCTAGGATGACATATGATTTCAACCACTATGGAAGACATTACTATCACCGCTACCATATTTATGTTCTCCTGGTGTTTATGTAGTAAAAGGTCGTGCATGACGTCACAATGTGTAAAGGTTTGCTCGCTTCATATATAAGCCAATCTCTTCTTCAACTATGATCGCCTGGTACAAAAACACTGTATAATGCTTCCTTTCTCATTTTATCCCACGTTAAATCTTATAAATTTATGTGTCTCGCTTTTTCGTTTCACCGACTATCAAATTACAACGATGCTAAAGAAGTTTTCAATTCAAAAATTCTTTAGCATCGTATCTACTAATCTAATCTTACAATACAAAACGCATATTAACATTCGTTTATTTAATTTAATTTTTTGCTTATACACCTTTGTATTCCTATGAATAAAGTTGTGTTTGCCTATAATTTGATCTACATTACGATGGTGATAATTTACAGTATCTATGTTTAATTTTTGTATTTATGATGTAAATCTTTTAGTGAACCATTACTATAAATTAATTAAATATTTTCGCTGTGGTTGACTATGCACTCTACAAGTTTTATCCTTTAAGAGTTTTATCTATACCCATGCTTTAAATCCTCTATTAAAGATTCTGAATCAGTTAGCTTACTGCCAACATTAAAACACCCAATGTTCTAATAACCATTACATCATCCAAAAGAGTGTTGTAATGGTGTACTGAATTTCATAACACTCCTATGTTTTTCTTTATCCCTTCATGTGCAAAGAGCTTCAACATACAGCCACATTCTTATTGCTCGATGCGTGGAATCTGTATGAATTTCAAAAATAGAACATTTTTGTTTACGCGCGTTCCACACTCCCAGAACGTCGCGCGCCGTAAAAAAAAGGTAGGTTATTCAAATCCCCGCCATTTATCTTCGATATTTTTATTGTTTTGTTTACAAAAAATGAGCGATTCATTTTAAACGCTTCAAAAGAACATTATATTCGAGTGAATTTTAATTATTGCACTATACACAATGTAAATTACTACTAAAATAAATAATTGTTTCATTAATACTTAGTTTATTTGTAAATAATCAGTAATGAATGATATTAGGTTACTACTAGGACTGGTGTTTTAATGTTAGCAGTAAGCTAACTGTTCCAGAATCTTTTAGAGGATTCATATTCTGGGTGTAGATAAAGTCTTGTATGCAACTCTTGATAATTAGGTATTAAAACACTCATGTGATACTATTATCACACTCGGCTTCGCCTCGCCTTATTACACAACAGTTGCATAAATAACTATAACGCAACCTTGTCTACGTCACTTGTGACAATGCTAGAACATCGGAAGCTCAATAAAAATATATTCATAACAGCGAATATTTTAGTATCAGTCAGTGATAAATTAAGGGCATAATTTTATTACCATTCAAAATTAATTTCTGTTGATGTCAAATGACTTGTTTTTTTATTTTATTAATCTAATCTTTATAATATAGAGTGTACCATATTTCAAATATTGCGTTATTTATTTCTTTCTTAAAAGGCATAAAAGGCATTTATTTTCTCAAAATTGATTCCTTTAGACTTCTTTTTGTTGTCATTTCTAATATACTAGATACTACTACCGCTTCGGAAACAAATGGACCATTGAGAGAGAAGAAGCGGCGCAAGAAACTCTCCCAGCATTCTTTGTTTGCGCTCTTTTCAATAGATAGATATTTTCTTAGATAATTTATACGTCTACATAGAGATTTGCTGCTTGACAACCGATGAAAACAGGCCATGTTTATTACATTAGTGTGCGTGACGAGCTGCGTCTTACACTCGCGATTTGTGTGTCACTTTGTGTTAGTGTGCATGTATTGCTCAAAATAGAGGTTTTCGCAGTCCATCTAGACGTATCTATAAATGATCTAGGATTAATATATAAAATGGTAAAAATGGTCGCATTTAGGTCTACTTTGAATATTTGAATCATATAATTGGCTCTTGTAATATTTAAATAATATAGTAAATCTAATATATAAAATTCTCATGTCGCGGTGTTTGTACCTAAACTCCTTCGAAACGGCTTGACCGATTCTCATGAAATTTTGAGTGCATATTGGGTAGGTCTGAGAATCGGACAACATCTATTTTTCATCCCCCTAAATGTTAAGTGCGTGGACCATGCCAAATTTTTATTTTTTTGACATTTTTTTTTAATTTGTTTGATTATGAGTCAGCATTAAAAAATACATACAACTTCAAATTTTCACTCATCTACGATCAACAGTTACTTTTGTATCGCGATTTTAATATCGGCAATACAACGTTTGCTGGGTCAGCTAGTTTATATTTATTAAGATATGTTTTGACATGTTAGCGTTATAGGACTTCAATTTACTTTTATATAATTAAGAACTAAATTGTTTGTATGTTTATGTGCATGATGTGTTCACCTTTAATTGCAGGAACACGATTTTTGAAATTTATGTTACAATCTTATGAATTGTCTTGTGTATTCTGTGTTGGTGGACCTTGAATAAATAAATAATACCTTACATATATATATAAAAACTAGTTATACCAGCAGACGGCAGAGAAAAAAATTAACAGTTATTTTTGAACGTGACAAAAAGCAGTTTTTAATAAAAATTGACGTAATGATCACGTCACAGACAGATCGTCACATAAGCAGATAGTAATGTCAACAGTTTTCGTTAACAGCTTGGTTAACACTACAAATTATATTAATTCACACATACTTCACTGTTTAATCTAGCACTTAGCAGCTTTATAATAAGGTTTAAAATAACTCTATAGTTCCTAGATACTACTGTTCTTGCTGAAGCAAATATACAATCTTCGTTAATAATTAAAAAAAAAAACATGTACGGCGAACGAACTGCCGATTACCTAATACCTCGCTTGCTAAATGAGCAGCCCTTCATTGAGCGGCAAAATTTAAATACTAAAAACATTAATTATAGACTAAAAGATTATCTAAGAGAATTTGAACCTGCTAAGTCATATTTATAAAGTATATTTATTCGTTTTTATGTCTTTAAAAATATTTTCACTGTTGTTCATTTAATTTATAGCATAAGTTGTGAGTTGTGACGTATTATTAAGTGTTATTAGCATTAGTTGTTAACCTTTGTGGTTTTTTTAGATGCTAAGTTGACTTAGTTTTATATCGGTATATGTAATATGATAAATAAATAAAAGAAATAAAAAAAGGAAAACCATACAACTTGACCGTTTTATTATGTTATAAATGATCAACTTTAGATTAATTCTGCTAAGCTAATGTAACGTCAGTAAGTGGCTCCTTTGCATAGGATGCCGGCTAGATTATGCGTACCACAACAGCGCATATTTCTGCCGTGAAGCAGTAATGTGTAAGCATTATTGTGTTTCGGTCTGAAGGGCGCCGTAGCTAGTGAAATTACTGGACAAATGAGACTTAACACCTTGTGTCTCAAGGTGACCAACGCAATTGTATTGCCGCTCAGAATTTTCGGGTCTTTCAAGAATCCTGAGCGGCAGAGCATTGTAATAGACAGGGCGTATCAATAACCATCAGCTGAACGTCCGGCTTGTCTTGCTACTTATTTTCATATAGAAATAGGCGCCGTTGTAGTACCCATAATCTAGCCGGCATCATGTGCAAAGGGGCCTCCCACTGGTAAACGGCCTTCGCAGAATAAGACTAGAACCATCCACCATTGTCTTCTATATAATCTAATATACTATAGTAAGCCTTCTTTGTCAAAGAAGCTTTAATATATTTCTTGAATTTGTGCGAGTCATAGTATAGAAGACTCGAGTCAAGCAGAATATGTAGGACCTACCACAGCGTTTTCTAACTGCTCAAATGGAGCCCAATATTTAATGCCACCAACTGTTAATTAAAACCCTCCAGTAAAACAAAGTTACGCGTTACCTTACATTAAGAAGGTAAGGCGTAACGAAACAGAAGCGACTTTACAATATATTGTATTATTCTCAAGGGCTTATACATATTATCTCGATAATCACTTTAATATCTTTCAATTGAATGTAATTATCCGGTGTACAGTTTCAATAGTTTGACAATTAGTATAAGAAAGCGTTATTACTAACTACAATGATAATAGATAATACTTTGAAAGAATCTGTTAATTTTGACAGATTTGCGATTAGTACATTAACATAAAACAATTAATGTTAAGTGCTTAGAATACATACAATTATAGTCACTCATAGGCAGTTTCATCATGGAAATAATAATAATAAAATTTATAGCATTGAAGTTAATTTAAGTATACAATATCAGCTTATTATAAACATTCATTAAGACAAAAGGTAGTAAGGCTCAGCTTATGCTGCTTGAAATAATATTTTCATGCAGCGCTGGTTTTCAGCCATCCCTATCTCCC
The DNA here is from genome assembly GCA_949711755.1 of Leptidea juvernica. Classification (NCBI taxonomy): domain Eukaryota; kingdom Metazoa; phylum Arthropoda; class Insecta; order Lepidoptera; family Pieridae; genus Leptidea; species Leptidea juvernica. Next base: position 12,375,048 of record CATIXQ010000012.1, on the reverse strand, counting down.
TAAGGTGTTAGGTGGGATGGGATACATAGTAAGGAGTGCAAACCAATAACTATTACAATGCATATAAAAAAATGGAAACTTTTTTAAATGTATCAACCTCTGTATAAATTATAAGTATATTTGTGAGCGTGAGTGTGTGTGTTGTATAAATATATGAGTGTGTGTCAATGTGTCAGTGTAAATGTAATATGAATCGAGTTGCAAATGTTCTGGTTAAATTATGAGAAATATTTATTTAAGGGAAGTTCTTTCCATACACAATAATTCTTTCTGTTGTTTTTTAATAAAGCCATTTTATACTAACCCTTAAACTGATTTAAATTTTTTTTCATTCTGAGAGTCGGTGGCAAATCATTCCAAAAACAGGAAGCCATGAATTTGAAACTGGAGGTATATCTTGTTATCTTATAGTGTGGTATATTTTAATAAATGTTATTATTTTCGTATGTTATACGTACAAAAGCTTATATAATAAGTAAGTAAATGCTAAGTTAAAGGGCAGGGCACATGATAAGAGGTCAAGAGAAATGGAGGAAAATTGTGATACGATGGTACCACAGAGAAGGTAAGAAGAAAAGGGGCAGACCACAGCAAAGGTGTGATGATGACATTAGACAAGTAGCAGGAGTAACATGGAATAAAGTGAAAATAGACAGGAATGGAAAAAGTTGGAGGAGGCATTTGCCGATTGGCAAACAGAACTATAAAAAATAATTAAGTATAAGAATAGAATGTATTATGATTAGTTTATCTACAAAAATATATTTGTATATCTATAATCATAGTTTTTAATTCTTAATCATTTGTAAATAGATACTAAGTTGGTCTGAATAATGGCCTAATAAAAACTAAAAAATTCATCATACTTGTTATTTGCTTATGCGCATGTCCTATATTATGGTATAGGGGCTCCTGTTTTCGCAATTAAACCACTAGCATGGGTCCATTTTGCGTGCAGTAATGGCCAGTTACTCCAACCAGCCCAGCTCCTTCCAGAAGTTCAAAACATTCCTGGGGTGTTAGCAGACTTCCTGGAGCGACCTCGTATTGGTTAAGGTTCTAGCCCGTTGGTTGGCCACCTCCGCACATTCCAGGATTACGTGAGCGACCGTTTCGTCCTCGGCCAGACAGCCTCTGCACTTAGGACTGTCCGTTACACCGATTGTGAAAAGGTGTTTGTTTAGTGATGTGTGACCCGTTAGGGTGCCCACCGTTATACGGATGTCATGTCTGTTGAGGCTGATAAGTCTACGTGTCAGTTTGGGCGACAGTGCAGGTATCGCTTCTTTCGACTGTCTACAGCTTGAGACATTCATCCATCAGGTGTTGTGTAGGTTGTTGGTGAGAGAGCGTATCCATGAGCGCATTTGGCTGAAGGGCAGTGGCAGAAGTGGCAATAGACCAGTCACTAGATTTACCGATGCCCGCCTTGAAAGCTCATCCGCTGCATCATTTCCCAACAAACCGCTATGTCCCTTGATCCATTGCAGAGTTACCTGGTTATAAGAGGCAACTTATTCCAGGGTTTGGTGAGCGCATGTCCTATTATAGTAATATTATGCATATTGACATTTTTTTCATGAACTTAAATAAAATTTACTTATGTATTGATAAAACGTGGATGATAAAACCGTAATAATATTTAAAAATCCTTAAATTTAGATGTAAGCGACTCTCTTCTCGTTTTTCATTAAAATAACGTTACCTATCTCATTTAATAGACTATAGAGGCTTATTGATCATTGTTACTGATGTCGACTATACTGATGGTGCTGGCAACATTATTAACAATGATTCGGGTAGTATTGTGCCCTGCTACCCTTGAAACAAATCACATCCAGATCTGATTGGTCTGATCTGGTCTTCATTAGTTTTTAAAATGAAATTGTTTTATTTTGTGTCCTTTAAATCTTCAGTTACTATAACATAAATGACTTTCTTAATAATGCCACACTTTAGGAAAAGGGCGACCGCCCTCAGGCTTTTATTCTATTTAAAAAAAAGTTCGCTGAGTTTCTTGTGCCTGTTCTTCTCAGGTCTAAGGCACTACACTTTCTAATGATATGCTTTGCTAATGCTAATCCTGCTTGAATAAAATATTTGAATTTGAATTCTGTTACCTTCTAATTTAGACTTCTACTAAGATAAAGTTATACCTTAGAATAAACCAAGAATATGCAAAATCTTGACTATATCGATGACAACACTGTCGATACGAAAAAGTAAACGCAGGAAACGTTATAGTAAACATAAGCAAAAAGTCTTATTGTAAAAATTTTGCTATTCTTGGTTCATGCTCAGGGTATATATAACCTCATGCCATATTTGTTTGTTTCCGAGTCATGGATCTTTAAATGTATTTATGTATGTTTATATGAATATATGTATGTTTAAGTAAGTATATTGTATTAAATATATCATTGTCTTGTAGCCCATAACACAGGCTATATATGCTTAACTTGGGGCAAGATAATTTGTGTAAAAAGTGTGTCAATATTATTATATTATATTTATTTGTAAAGTCGTAATTGTTATTAACCGACTTCAAAAACGGAGGTTCTCAATTCGTCGGTATTTTTGGTGTCGGCTTCAGCCAAGGTAGGTTTCTAGGTACATACAGTTTTAGGTGAGATATTAAGCTTATGTCGCACGCGCGACTTTAAGAGGCGAGAGTCGAGAGCGGGGCCGCGGCGGGAGGACACCGATTTCAAAAATAACAATAATCGTAACTAGAATTAGATTAATTAATTAGATTGTATAAAAATATTATTATTTTCTACATTTATACATATAACATATTTATAAAAAACAATATTACAAATATAAATATAAAAAATAGAGTTCCGCCGGCGTTGGTTCACGACAATTCCGCCGATGGTTAGGGCGACAGACTCAGGAACTTCCGCACGATGCGTGCCGTTCCCAAAACAGCTGCTTTCTGTAACTGACCCTTTATCCAGTTATTAAGTGAGAGCCTCTTGAGATGATGGTCGAGGCTCTTTGCTATAAGACCGTTAACGGAAACGACTATTGGGACAATTATTGTTGAATCAACATCCCACATGTCATGTTATTATTATTATTACAATTATTTTTATACTTTTTAGTGCATATTATATATATTGTTTTGCAAGTCGGTTATTTGTTTATTAAAATTTTCGTACCTTTGTCACTACAGAATTACATGACAGGGAGAAGTAATTTTAAATTAGGAGTATCTTTTCATTGCGTTTATTAATAAGACAGCTATTTACCGTTTAACCTAAGTCTAACCACACATTACAGAGCCGCATTGATACCGCGTTTTCTAATTGCGTTTATTTCTCAATGCAAGCTACACGCTACCTTGACATTGTCCGATACAGACTCTAGGAAACCGAACATGATAAGAAGCGTACAAAGCATTAAAACAATTAGCTATACAACTATCATAGTACAACAGTTGTTCTGTGTGCGATAAGCTCCACTGTGGTATGAGTCAATCGAGCTAAGCATAATAGTCTAAACACATCGTCGGATTTGGTACGGCGGGATCATCGGACGGGCGCAAATGAACGTACTCGGAATAATAATAAATGAAAGGTAATAAAAAAAATGAGAGGTGTCAAGGGACACCCGGATGGAACGAAGTTATTATAGAAGAATTACAATATAATTTGCTTTGAAACTTATTAAAGTTATGACGCTTACACACAATAATGGAGAGATTATAACGCGTATGACTTGGTTAGCACAATAGAAAAGAGAGGTTATAATGAGTACTTGCTAAAAATACATAAGCATTTATTATTGTCTGTATAAAATCTCTACTTACCAAACTCCATCTGCAATATCCGGAACTTGAGCAGAAACACTGTCAGAATTCATTGTTATTATTTTTTATTATCTATTAAGTATGTACAAAACACCAAGTACGTACACCAAGCGAAAAGACTAAAAGTGACGCAAAGATATATGGAAAGAAACTTATTATGTATTAGACTAAAAGACAAAATAATAAAGAATGAAATATGGAAAAAAAGTAAACTCAAAGACATAATACGAATCGCAAAAACTGCAAAATGGAATTGGGCAGGCCATATATCAAGGGCCAGTAACGAAAGATGGAGCAGTATAGCAACAAACTGGTACCCATTAGACGCCAAAAGAAGAAGAGGTAGACCTGGTACTAGATGGAGAGACGACCTAGTGAATTACGAAGGAGTGATGTGGTCGCGCACAACATACAACAAGGACCAATGGAAAAAGAAGGGGGAGGCCTTTACCCAGCAGTGGGATGATATATAAAAAATATTGTAAATAAATTAGTAATCGTTTTAATATTGTAATAGGCTTTAATAAATAAATGTACTAAAAACCTGTATACATACACTCAACAAAAATAATCGTCGCGATACCACACTGTTCAATGCGATATAGAAAGACGAATCGAAAATAACTGGCTTGCTTTTTATGAGAGAGAGAATGAGACAGACAGAGACAAACTACAGCAAAAAGTGTCGTTACAACTTTTGGTCTTAATTTTTTCCGACTAGCCCCCTTTAGCAACGCGCGATAAGGAACTTCGTTCCAAAAAAATAATAACATGTGAATGGACAATGTGACATACCATCGAATATGGTCCGCTACCAGACCGCGTTCGATGGTTTGCCCGTACCAAATCCGATCATGTGTTTCGGCTATTAGCTTTCAACACCATGTCGCGAATAGTACATACTTATTTAAGTCCGTTTTTTTATATGTTTATCGATACTTTATATCTCTAATATATAAAATTCTCGTGTCATGGTGTTAAACATTGAACTCCTCCGAAACGGCTTGACCGATTCTCATGAAATTTTGAGTGCATATTGGGTAGGTCTGAGAATCGGACAACATCTATTTTTCATCCCCCTAAATGTTATGGTCCACACGAAATTTTTTTTACATTTGTTTGATTATGAGTCAGCATAAAAAAAATACACACAACTTAAAATTTTCACCCATCTACGATCAACAGTTACTTTTGTATCGCGAATTTAATATCGGCAAAACAACGTTTGCTGGGTCAGCTAGTCTTTATTCAAAATTCAAATTCAAATATTTTTATTCAAAATTGGATGTGAAATCACTTTTTAAAAGTCAAAAAAACTACCACCCATTCCAAAGTGAATGCCTCAGGCCTGAGAAGAATGGGCGCAACAAACTCAGCGGGCTTTTTTTTTTCATCAAAAATATGTTTTACAATTAAAGTAACATTTACAAAGTAACATTGTACAATTAAACTTATTATTTAATAGCCTGAGGGCGGTCGCTCCATTCCCAATCTGTGGTCTCATTAAGAAAGTCATTTATGTTATAGTAACCTTTACCACACAAACGTTTTTTAACGATTCTTTTGAATAACGTAACACCTTTGTTTTGAACATTTTCTGGGATCTTGTTGTAAAAGCATATACATCGCCCCACAAAAGACTTACTAACTCGACTAAGCCGAGTAGTAGGCATCATCAGTTTATGTCTGTTCCTGGTGTTAACATTATGGTTATGACAGTTTCTGACAAATTCGCTTATGTGCCTATGAACATACATTACATTATCAAGAATATATTGAGAAGCAACAGTCAAAATGTTAATTTCTTTGAATTTTGCTCTCAATGATTCTCTAGGACCTAGGTCCTACCTAGGTTATAAATAGCGCGAATAGCCCTCTTCTGCAGCACAAATATTATATTAATATCGGCAGCGTTGCCCCATAGCAATTTACCATAGGACATAATACTATGGAAATAACTAAAGTATACTAGTCGCGCCGTATCTATGTCAGTTAATTGTCTAATTTTTTTTAACCGCGTATGCTGCAGAACTAAGTCTGTTCGCCAATCCTTCAATATGGGGGCCCCATTGTAATTTGGAATCTAGAGTTATGCCAAGAAATATAGCAGATTCCACCGGTTCTATCACCTCTCCGTTTAACAAAATTATATAATAATAATCGTTAGAAAGTAAAACCAACCGACGCGGAGACTAAACGCCTGCTATTACGGCGCACATCGACGCATGAACTATGACGTCACAGTATCAACAAACAAAAAAAAAATATCTTGAAGATTGTTTATAATTGACGTTTGTTCCAATACTTTTGCGTCAAATCCGGTCGGAACAATGGCAATGCTTACAAATATTTGAATTACCCAGAAATTTATCGCACTTTTAAAAGACTGTACCTATTCAAATTAGCTAAGTATTCAATGAATCTAAAATCATTCTACTAAAGTTGCATCCAAACCAAGATCCAATATATTTGAATTTCAATTTTCAATTGATTTATCAAGAGATTATTAAATCTATACTATAAAATTTGAGAGTCTGTTTGTAATGTTATGGAATAGGAGGACAAACGAGCGTACGGGTCACCTGGTGTTAAGTGATCACCGCCGCCCACATTCTCTTGCAACACCAGAGGAATCACAAGAGCGTTGCCGGCCTTTAAGGAAGGTGTACGCGCTTTTTTTGAAGGTACCCATGTCGTATTGTCCCGGAAACACCGCACAAGGAAGCTCATTCCATAGCTTTGTAGTACGAGGGAGAAAGCTCCTTGAAAAGCGCACTGTAGAGGACCGCCACACATCCAGATGGTGGGGATGAAATCCTAACTTGTGGCGTGTCGTGCGAAGGTGGAATTAAGCGGCAGGAATCAGGTTAAACAGCTCTTCGGAACACTCCCCGTGATAAATGCGGTAGAAGACACACAATGAAGCGACGTCTCTACGCAACGCCAAGAGATCCAGCCGTTCACAAAGCACTGAGTCCCCGACAATTCGAGCTGCTCTACGTTGCACGCGGTCAAATGGATCGAGACCCAGTAATCCGATACTAGTAATCCGTAATATTGGAAAAACTGTTTTTATTATATGTAAATATATATATATATATATATATACGGTACATACACCAAAATAACATTTTATACAATTTTTGTCTGTCTATCTGTCTGTTTGTTCCGGCTAATCTCTGAAATGGCTGGACCGATTTTGACGGGACTTTTATTGGCAGGTAGCTGATGTAATATGGAGTAACTTAGGGTACGTTTATTTTAGAAAGTTTGTTTTATTTTAGCAAAATAAAGTAATGTTGCAATTTTCAAGAAACGGTCTAACTCTAAAAATAATTTATATGGCAAAACAACGTTTGCCGGGTCAGCTAGTTACAAAATAATAATACAAGTTTTACTTAAGGCGAAGGGTTAGCAGAAAACACGCAAACAAGGTGTTTTTAGACAAGTTTTGTGGTGAAAAAGTAGAATTTGGAGCTATGAACACTACTTAATCCTGTTACACATATCCTTAAGTCTTATTTGTAGGTTGCTAATGCTTGCTGTTGGTTATAGTTAACACTCCACAGCCTTATTGAACTACCACTTTTCTTTGCAGTTAAACAAGTTTTTTGGCATGGCATGACGCATTTTTTTAGTACTACTCCCAGAAAAGTTATTCTAATAGCTTGAACTTTTTTTGTGTAGGTGCATTTATTCAAATTAGTAATGAATAACGAGGATTTTAAGCACAAAAACTGTCAGAAACTGTTAAAATGTTACGTTTTCCACGCAAGAATTTTGAAAAAATTGGCTTTGTTACATAGATAACGGGCCGGCAGCCGTGAGCTCATATCGCTCAAGGTCGCTGGCATTTAGTGTCGCCTTAAAAGATAGTTAACACTGTGCCTGAACTAGGTATACCTGTGTTTCATGCGTAAAGAGCTTATATTAAAACTAAATAATCACAAAAAAGAGAAACTTAATAAAGTAAAAAGGTATAAATTAATCTACTGGTTATTATAAGTAAATTTATTGAAGTAGGCGTTACTTTGCGGAAATCCATAATTATACAAATGATTTAAGTTTTCTTTAGTGTTAATTCCGTCAATATTTGTTTTTCAACAATTCGACACGTGTTTCGCCTCTACACGAAGCATCCTCGGACTCCTCAGACTAGGCAGACTCATCAGTCTCGTCAGTCTGACTCATCAGTCTCGTGCCAGATTTTGGCGAGACAACACGTCTTGAGGATGCATCGTGTAGAGGCGAAACACGTGTCGAATTGTTGAAAAACAAATATTGGCGGAATTAACACTAAAGAAAACTTAAATCATTTGTATATTATTAGTAATTTATCTGTATTTTCATAGGACATATTTTGAAGTGCTTCATGAAGAGCCTTCTTACAATTAATATAATTGATATAGTTGAGAACAACTTATTGAAGACGGGATCCTTATGAAAGAATCTATCATCCGGTAAAAGTCCCTTCAAAGAAACACTCTACCATAAAGGCATAAAAGCCATTTATTTTCTCAAAATTGATTACTTTAGAATTATTTTTGATGTAATTTCTAAAATACTAGATACTACTACTGCTTCGGAAACAAATGGCACTCTGAGAGAGAAGAAGCGGCGCAAGAAACTCTCCCAGCATCCTTTTTTTGCGCTCTTTTCAATAAAAATATACAATATTGTACAGTCATTTCTATCGCTATAAAATAATCATAATCTTGTCTCACGCTGTCCGATCACTTACATATTCAGCTGTGGAGTAATAGGATTTACGACAGAGCCATTTTTTTATAAAACATTTAAATTTATTTATAGATAATGCCTGAACAGTGGCTGGGACTATATTATAGAAGTGTATACATTTACCCTTAAAGCTATTATGTATCTTATGAAGCCTACTAGAATTAGTTACAATCAATCCCTTAGTTCTAGTGTTATGATAATGAAAATCACTATTAAGAGGAAAAAGGTGACGATTTTCAGATTCAAACAGCCAAGTCCGAAATGGAATTATTGTACCCTTGTTTGTGTTTCGTATCAACAAAAATGCGTTTAGTTATTTGTCATTGAAATTAGTTTAATCACTTGAATTTAAATTGTGTTTAAATTAATTAAAGATATCTTACACACTGTAATAATTATTGTAATATTATTCATGAGTTAAACATTTTTAACAGTGGGAGGCTCCTTTGGACAGGAAGCCGGCTAGATTATGGGTACCACAACGGCGCCTTTATCTGCCGTGAAGCAGTAATATGTAACCATTACTGTGTTTCGGTCTGAAGGGCGCTATAGGTAGTGAAATTACTGGACAAATGAGACTTAACATCTTATGTCTCAAGGTGACGAGCGCAACTGTAGTGCCGCTCAGGATTCTTGAAAAACCCATATCATACCCATACAATGCAGTGCCCTGCATCGTAATGGGTTCCTACCCATTACAATGCCGTATCAATTACCAACAGCTGAACGTCCTGCTCGCCTCGTCCCTTATTTTCATTAAATAAAAAACCTAGTACCTACTACTTAGTTTTAGTCAATTTATGTATTTTTTATAAGAAAAAGTTTCGAAACGAGCGTTCAAGTGTCGTATCGTTGATAAAATCTTGTATGCTTTGTTCAACTCTCAGGCTGTGGCTTCATCTACAGATTCTACTTTACAACAGATAAAAAAGGGTTTAAAGGGTCTGAGGTAAAATCTCAAAGGCAATCCGCAAACAGCTTGCACACCCTGTTCAAAAGTAACCTAACATAACCTCAAATTGAAAAAAGTTGAAAGGAGAGCTAATATCCTCCCCCCCTTCTCCACCCCTCAACCATAATTTCTAATGCAGACCCAAAATCAATTTTTAACACATCCAACCCGAAAGAGGTTGTTCTAGTTGCTAGTAGGTTCCCTGTAAGCAGGAAACTTACATAAAGTTTCAATCACCAAAGGTATCAACCACAGACATTGACCCCCTTATTCATAATAATCTGCTAACTTAAAGCATTGCTAATTCTCACTCTGTCTTCTTCTATTGACAAAAGTCAGAAGAAAGAACACTCCTAAGCGGCTGTTTAAAGTTAGCGGACCATTATGAATAAGGGGGTGAATTAATAAGTAACAGGCTGAATGATAAGTAAAAGGAGCGCGAGCCAATTAAAAAAAAAACGTGTGGTGTCGTGGGACACCGGATATGAACGTAGTTCCTTATTATAAAATTATTAATTTTACTGATTTCCTAAAAAATATGGGCAGTTTCCACTGAATTCCACTGTCTAAAATAATAATAAAAATAATAGTTAAAAAAACTAAAAAGCACGCTTTTTAAGATATTATTAAAATAATAATTCTTCTACACCCCACGCTTTTTTTTACAATAAAATATATTTTTTTTACACTATTTTCAATTTAAATTTATTTTCTATTTTTTGTTGAAATATATATAAAGCGTGGTTTTTAGTTTTTTTTAACTATTATTTATTTTTCATATTTTAGTTAAATTTTCTATAAAAGCATATTTTTAAAACTATTAAGTACTTTAACACCAATTCCTGCCTTATCGACTATAGATGAAAATTATATAAATTAACAAAAATCATATTTTGCAAATTGAAAAATTAAATAATTTTATCAAATAATATCATCGGTCCTCGATAAATCTACAAAGTTTGAACGAAATCTAGCCGTTTAAAGTGGGTCAAAATCATGCCCAAAGAAGTCGATTACAAACATACATACAATATTAATTTTACTGATTTCCTAAAAAATATGGGCAGTTTCCACTGAATTCCACTGTCTAAAATAAAAATAAAAATAAAAAATCTGTATACTTATGTACTTACTACTTATGCACACAAGAAGTTATACTTCGTTGGCGGAACACTACAAATCCTTAAAATAATTTATTCGTCGTGCTATTCTTCGTTTGTAGAACAATATTGTAAAAATCGTGAAATAAATTATTGTATATTAACGAATACGGCTGTATTGGCTTGAAACCTTTGCCTATCCTAATAATGGACGAAGAAACCAAAACAAAAACAATTAATGCCGCAAACGTCAGAAAATTTCTGAAAACTTTTATTTTCAGATGTTGTTGTGCGCGCGCAACATAATAGTCAAAGAAATGTATCTTCAATAACATCAAAAAGGTATACATGCTTTTATTTCAATGTAATTTTGCAGTTATAAACATATTTAAATATGATTTAAATACCCATGCTCTAATTAACTAAACCAAATAAACAATGAATGTAATTTGTCAGAAATGTGTCAAATGTCAATAATTGTTACTTGTCAATTATTTACTTATATATAAATAATAATAATCTTACGTTCCGGATGTTTTTTCCCGGTTAGGGTACCCCTCCGCATCGTCCCATAAGAAACGTCGTTCCAAAAAACATCACAGAAGTTAAGCGCACGGATTTTTCAAATCTGACTTCGTTCGTAATTAATTACTCAAAACCAGATTTCGCTTGATTTTATAAAAAAAGAGTGTCTTCCTCAAGTAATGAGAATGCGATATTGTATTAATTAATTACTAAGCTCCAGAAAACATTTTATCGCACGCTAAAATATAGAATAAGTATTTTACCTACTTCCCTTGAACAATACAAGATACCATAATATAAAATTTTCATTCTTCAGTAAATGCAAATAAATATACAAATCTACAGATCATTTTAATATCTACATGTTAAGTTTGTATCGGAAGGTAGTAATAAAAAACTTACACTACAACTATCTAGTGAGTAGGTATATTTTGCATTCTATTTAAATTCTACAATATTTAACAGAGTCCCGTTTTTAAATTGTAAAAACATTCTTATTTTATTTAATAAAATTATTAATTAAACCATTATTTCATGTATTTTTACCTAAATTAATTAGTTATATAAAAATAAACTTACAGAGAACAGCAAATATGTATTGGTTGATGCGCGTTCCATTCTGCCAATTCAATCTTGAAATTAGAATATTCATTATTTTTTTTATTGTCACTGAACGAGGTCTTCATGCGGAGACCTCCGCGTTTGATATCGAACTGCAAGAAGTTAGCCATTGGCAGATGAGCGAATGAAATAGTTATGTTCACACTTCATTCGCTTCAACTAAGTGCAGTAACACAGACACAATATTGTGTAGGTATAAAATACGGAGAGGTTAGCAAAGTTATATCAAGCAAGAGAAATTGTAAATTTTTCTCGTTTTAAGTTCTTAATCTGTTTACGAAATCAATTAATTATAGAGTTTTTATCGTCTTCCGAATCTAGATTTTTATTATGCGCATTATGGGTAGTATAGTTAGTTTTATATTATTTTTTGGGCAAGTGTCCCTCTTACATTAGTATCAGATAGTTATTACCTACATCCAACGTTGAAAAAGATGTAGAGAATACTGGTTTAATTTCCTATTTATAGTTAACTTCTTTAAATTCTTATAATATAATTATGTATATTTATGCATATTATAGTTTTTATTTTTCACTTTTTAGTAACAAACATTAGTATTACGTCTTATGATAATTCTTTTTTATTTATTAATTAAATTACATTTAAATCTTATTGCAATCCAATAGGGTCGCACAGCTTGAATAAGATTTTAAAATCAAATCAACTACAAAATTCCTAATTTACTTAATTATTTCACTTAGTTTATTAAAAAATAACTAAAGTCTCGAATCGAAAACATCTATGTCTAATTTGGCTATTTCATTATATGAGTGACACATACATAATTTTATATATGCTTTTACTTATTCCTCGAGTGCCGCTGTCTAATTTCCAGATCAATCCGATTTTCTATCTTTTAATGTAATCTCAAAATGATAAGATTCTCTTTTTTTGAAGTTATTTAACTAAAAATATTTTTACCTCAACGAAATAAAGTGTCGATCTTTTCCGTCGTTATAAATATCATGTTATGTTGCACTGTTTCCAAGCGAATGAGGAATCGGGTCAGCTGCATTTATTATCGCTGAGTACCTGTTTGGTTGTTTATAAACATTGGGTTTTTTGTCGTGACGCGGCCATGGCGGTATTTGTGGAACTAATTATTATCACCGTGTATCTATGGCCACAAGGTTTATTTTTGATAAAGTATTTTAGTGCACTGTAACATTTACATTACATTACATATTCTGTGGTGCAACTTCAAATTGCTTATTGGGACTTAAATTCAAATATAATGTTTTATTCAAATAGTTTTTAATAAGCTGTTCTTGTTACACTTTTTTTTTAAACATGAGATTATATATCAAAAATATAAACATTAAGTGAAACTTATAGCAATATCCATTTGTAAAATAGTTTACAAAAGACTTATAATACCTACTAGCGTGTAGACCACCTGACAGCCTGATAATATTATGTGATCAGTTCTATTTGTCAATGTGCGGTAGCTAGTGGTTTAATGTTCAAGAATTGTGAGCGGTACTACATTGTAATGGGCAGGGCGTATCAATTACCATCAGATGGACGTCCTGCTTGTCTCATCCCTTATTGTCATAAAATAAATACCTACTAAGAAGCTACTACCAAGCGTGGCTGACTTTTTACGACTTGTCAATCAAAATCGGAAACAATAGATTCGCTTACCTTTTCTATCTTGCTGTATCTCCGTTAGATGTTCACGCTGTGTTTGTCTATCCGCTAGTATATTGTCAAGAAAGTTAGCCCCCAGATTTTTTTTTTTATTTTTTTTTTTATTACATCGTTAGTTCGCCATTTTTTCTTGATTGTTCTCTATAAACATTTGTTTGTTCTCAATTTTATTTTTTTTAAATTTGCAATTCATTAAAATTGGTTAGGTTAGGTTATGTTAGAACAGTCAAAACAACGAACGAGCCGAGCGTAGCGTGCCGCAGCAGTGGCCGGCGAGTGCCTGAACCAAATAGTAGGCGTTTCCCCCCATTTTTAATTAATTGTTTTTAAATAAACAACAAAAGAACAAACAATTATTTATAGCGAACAATTAAGAACAAACTACGAACTAACGATATGCGATATTGAAAATTCAAAAATAGAAAAAAAAATTTTTTGTGGGGCTAAGTTTGATGAGCCAGGAGTGTGACAGACGCCTTAAAGTGACGTTTTCAGAAGACTGTAGAGCCATCTGTTAGTTGGCCCGAAAATGAAAGCTTTGTCAGCTGTCACTCGCTTTGAAACCTTTCAACTTTTCTTTAATTGTGTCACTGCCTACTCACTGGTCATAAAATGGCGTCTACGTCTAGCGCTTGCGCATGTATGTAGCTCTCGTGTTCCATTTTGCATATTTACACTACTAAATCTATCCTTTATGTTCTATGTTGTGACAAAATTAAATAACTAACTCCACGCGCAATTCCAACATGGTAAAAAATTGCAATACCTACATTAAAAAGTAGAGTTAGTTATTTAATTGCGTCACAACTCACAACATTACAAATGAATTATATAATTTCGAGCATATATATAGTTATTTTCGGGGCCAATCTCCAGATGGCGCTAGTTTTCAAATAGACAGCTCCTAAAGCGTAGAGACTAGAGAGGGATCTCTTTTCCCTATATATTATTATACTCTTTGTGTCACACTATGGTTACAACAGCTGATCGGCAGTGAACTATGTCAAATACTGGTGTATATGGTCTCATAGTAAATATAGAGTAAAATATCTAATATTTAAAATTCTCGTGTCCCGGTGTTTGTTACCAAACTCCTCCGAAACGACTGAACCGATTTGTATGAAATTTTGTGTGCGTAATGCCTACTCGTTGAGAATCGGCCAACATCTATTTTTCATGCCCCAAAATGATAAGGGTGACCTACCCCTAAATATATATTTTTTATTAATTTCCCATTTTTTTTATTATATTATGATTCATCATTAAAAATACAAATAACTTAAAATTTTCGCCCTTCTACGATCTACAACTATTTGTGTATCGCGTTTTTTATATTATTCTGTTCCATCCACAAATACGCTATAGGGTTGCAAGATGGCAATCGAATACAATATTTGTAGTAAGATATATTTGCTAGGTTTGAAAATCGGGTTCATCTATTTTTTATAAGTACCCCAAAATTTTTTTTATTTATTACTTTATATGGCAATACAACGTTTGCTGGGTCAGCTAGTAATCAATAATAATTATTTCCCAACGCTTTTATCAGTCATTCATTCAGCTGTTATATAAAAAGCCATTTTAATTAAAGTATTTTTAACGTTTCGGTATTTGAAATGTACATAAAAGTACCTACGTTAACTAGTTTCTCGGGTATTCAGTTAAAGTAATGAACACCATTAAACCAGTTACGGTCTACTTTGGGAAGTCGACTATTGGTATTGGTATTGGTAAAGGGCTCCTGTTTCCGCAATTAGACCACTTAATTGGGTCCAATTCGCGTGCAGTGTTGGCCAGTCATTTGTCCATCGGGTTCTATGTAGGTTGTTGGTGAGAGAGCGTATCCATGACCGCATTTGGCTGAAGGGTAGCGGCAGGACTGGCCCTGGGCCAGCCACTTGCCTTTCCCCGCCTTGCAAGTTCATCCGCTGCATCGTTCCCCAACGAACTGCTGTGTCCTTTGATCCATTGCAGAGTTACCCAGTTGTTAGAGGCAGCTCGTTCTAAGAATCGGGGACTCTGTTATACTAAAAAAAATATTTCTGAGTGTTTATGCGAAACAAAATAACATTTACGAAATGAGTTCGTGTGATCGTGATTTCGGGTAGTTCAAAAAGGAAACATGCTATCAAATGAATGCAGGTAAAAGAAAATCTACGTGGATCTTTATTTTTTTTTTATGGAATAGGAGGACAAACGAGCGTACGGGTTACCTGGTGTTAAGTGATCACCGCCGCCCACATTCTCTTGCAACACCAGAGGAATCAGAGCGTTGCCGGCCTTTAAGGAAGGTGTACGCGCTTTTTTTGAAGGTACCCATGTCGTATCGTCCTGGAAACACCGCATAAGGAAGCTCATTCCACAGCTTTGTAGTACGTGGAAGATAGCTCCTAGAAAACCGCACTGTGGAGGACCGCCACACATCCAGATAGACGCCACAGATCCAGATTTATATAAAAAGTGTTGATCAGGAAACCTCTACAAAACATTTATTGACTGAAAGTGAACCTAATCCTGATCCAACCGAAAGCAGCGAGGATGATGATAAATTAAGTAGATCATCATTAGATCACCGGTGCCGCCGACAACGCTATTAATTCAAGAACACGAATCTGAGCCCGAATCTCTGTCTACATCCATGACTGCTGGAATGGAAAATCTGAATTCTCAAAATAACATTGTCAACAATGTGCGTGCAAGCTGCCATTCTAGGTTTGAGACTCTTAAACATCATGAGACCATATATCTTGGCATATAATATAGTGTATAACCTGTCGAAGGCCTTACGAAAATCAAAGTAAAGCACACCTACTTGTAATCGTATATCTAATTGTGTTGATATAAATTCTGTTAATGTTAACAAATTTGAACTTACTGACCTTCTGCATCTAAAACCATGCTGAGCATTATTAAGAAGTTTAGCTACCTGTAAATAAATTAGTCTGTAGAGAACATTTTCAAATATTTTAGCTGGTGAAGATAGAATTGCTATCATGGGTCGATAACTTTCAACATCGGATTTATCAGAAATCTTCGGTATAGGCGTTTACGCGTTGTTTTCCATTGCAGGGGATAATATAAAAAGATTTAAATGAAATTAGTAATAGGTTGATAGATAGGTGACTTGCAAATATTTAACATGAATTGTACGATGAACTAAATATATTCATCCGTGTTTATAAAGGAAACGATGACATTATCTCGGTGCTGAAATACATTATAGGTAAGAAATCATTGTGTTAGTTGGATTCAATTACTAATTATGACAGTAATCACGATCATCATGTTCACGAAGCATCCTTATATACAAACAATGAATCCAATTTCTAAAGGTTGATTGATGCATTCAATATTCGATTGACACTTGACACGTCAAGGCTCATATTCGTTTATTTTTGTAAAATTATATTTATTACTATAAATGCTAAGTGCAGCACAATTATTATCCTCAAACGCCCTAAAAGAGAAACATCCTTTATCAGCAGCACCTCCTCTCTTCCAGCCTGCCTGACCTCAGTTACCTTTGCAGGTCACAATTAAAGACGTTAAGACAACGATGATGTCTTTCAAGAATGGTTCGGCTGGAGGCCTGGATGGCCTTACACCGCAACACATTAAAGATCTCGTCTTCGGTTCTACTGGCGACACCGGCCGAACCCTCCTGTCAGATATCACCGCTTTAATAAATGTCATGCTGGCAGACAAAGTACCCCATAATTTTGCTTCCATTCTGTATGGTGCCAACCTATGTGCTTTTAAAAAGAAAGATGGTGGCATTAGGCCGATTGCTGTAGGTTGCACCTATAGACGAATAGCTTCCAAAGTTTGCTTTAAGTCTATTATGACTAAACTTGCAAAAAAGTTTCTACCACTGCAGCTAGGATTTGGTTCGAAAGGTGGCTGCGAAGCTGCAGTACACGCACTCCGTTCCTTTTTGAAAAATGATGGAGGCGAGGTGGTCTTGAAAGTGGATGTAAAAAATGACTTCAATTCTGTAAGTAGATTAAGCATTTTAACAGAAATTCAAAATTCGATTTAAGCTATCTTTGGCAATGTTATGGTTCGGAGTCAAAATTATTTTATAGGGACAATGTTCTCCAGTCTTCTACTGGTTGTCAACAGGGTGATCCACTCGGACCGGCAATATTCAGTCTCGCTATACACCCAATAATTAATTTACTAAACTCTAAATTAAATATGTGGTACTTAGATGACGGTACTTTAGGAGGTGAAACAAATACAGTTCTAAAAGATCTCAGTTTTTTGATAAAAAAGTTGTATGAAATTGGTTTAGAGCTAAATTTTTCAAAGTGTGAACTTTTTATCTCAGATTTGGTACCTTTTGATAGAAGAGATCCGCCGTTGTCGGTCCTAAGCCCGAATGAGAAAGGAGGAGGGTTGGTGTGGAGGAGACCTACCCATCTTGTAAAACAGTCAACACCGAGTATCGGGCGGTGGTAACTAACCCGACATCCCTGTGTGGACATTGAGCCCATGGGGCGGTAACCAGTGACCGTGAGGATCTAAATACCCTCTAAAAGACTGACGTGGAAGGATGTGGGAGCCCACCGCGCTTATTTTCCGATGAAAACCCCCCTTATGGAATCAGAAACAGAAAAAGTGAGTATGTTTGGCGACCCGACTAACCATCGGCGCCACCCAGTATCCGGGCTGGATGATGTGAAATTGACGACCGGAGCTTCCCCTGGGGTGAGTCGACAGGCTTCAGAGGAGGGAAATGCTACTGTCGGTGTCAAAACATATAATATCGAGAAGACCGCAATTCGAACCCATCCTCGCATTGGCACTTGGAACGTCCGAGGTCTGCTAATGGCGGGGAAACTGGCCATCGTGGAAAAGGAAATGGAATCACTTAACATCTCCATACTGGGCGTTGCTGAAACTCACATGCGTGGTAATGGCCACTACAACACTACGGCAGGGAACACCATGTACTTCTCGGGCTGTGAAGATTCGAGTAGGAACGGGGTCGGAATCATATTGCCGCCACATATGAATAAGTATGTCCTCGGTTATAACCCGGTGTCGGATAGAATCCTGACAATGAAGCTGAACACCAAACCGTGTGTGCTGAATATTATACAAATATACACGCTGACGGCACAAGCTCAAGATGAGGTAATTAACGACTTTTATGGGAAACTGGAGGAAACGCTGAATTCAATTCCTGGTCGGGAAATTAAAATGATCCTTGGTGACTGGAATGCCAAAGTCGGTAGTACACTTGCGGATGACCATATCAGAAGCACAGTTGGAAAATTTGGACTTGGCATTAGAAATGAACGGGGTGGAAAACTGATCGAGTTCTGTACAGACAAAAATCTCAATATTATGAACACGTATTTTCAACATCATCCAAGACGTTTATACACATGGAGATCTCCAGGCGATAGGCACAGAAATCAAATCGACTATATCATTCTAGATACCCGCTGGAGATCCTCAGTTTCGAATGTGAAAACCTATCCCGGCGCAGAGTGCGGCTCTGACCATAACCTACTCGTGACCAATTTCTCGCTCCTCTTAAAGGCGCCTAGACGCCAATCGCCAAAACCCAGAAGCCTGCATCCTTCTGAGCGACCTTTCTTCCGGGAGGCGTTAGAGGCCAAACTACGGGATGACCCGACGCATGAACACGCTCACGCCGATACTCAGTGGAAACATTTGAAAGGTCATATCAACGATGCACTGCACCAGATCTCAAAATGCCGGAGCGGAAGAGAGGATGCTGGATCTCCGATTGTTCATGGCTCATTCAACGCAGGAAACATTTAAAAACTAGGGGTCTGCAAGATCATGAAGTAATGACCGAATACTCCGGGCTTAGCAGAGCTATCCAGGCCAGTTGTCGCCGCGACAAGAACAACTTCATTGAGGGCATCTGCAGCGACATTGAGAAACATTCGAACAAGCTACAAACTGCAGACCTTTTCAGGAAGGTTAGAGTCCTTTCCGAGCAGTTCAAAGCTAAATCGTGGATTATCGAAGATGCCGACGGCACTGTACTACACGAGCTCGACCACATTGCTGAAAGATAGCGTACCTACTGTGACCGGTTATACACAGATCCCCACTCAACGCCCGA
This sequence comes from Leptidea juvernica, assembly GCA_949711755.1. Lineage (NCBI taxonomy): Eukaryota > Metazoa > Arthropoda > Insecta > Lepidoptera > Pieridae > Leptidea > Leptidea juvernica. The sequence continues at coordinate 12,355,539 of CATIXQ010000012.1, read as the reverse complement.
AGTTACCCCAGTTTGGAGGGACCTGGCCCATTATTCTTAGTTCCGAGATATCTAATGCTCTACAGTCTCTCAAGAATAGGAAGGCACCAGGAAGCGACCAAATAACAGCAGAAGTGCTTAAAGCTATGGGTAACCTGGGTGAAGAGATACTATACAATATTTGTTCACACGTCTGGCAAAAAGTTATTGGCCGCGGGACTGGTCGGAATCCGTAATTCTTCCGCTGCATAAAAAACGGTCAACCAAGAGCTGCGGCAATTATCGAACCTTATCCCTCATTTGCATGCCAGCAAAATTTTGCTTCATATTCTCAATAATCGCATCCACTACTATCTGGATTGGCAAATTCCGCAGGAGCAAGCTGGTTTTGTGAAGGGCAAGGGCAATCGGGAGAAGATTCTCAATGTCAGGCAGCTCATTGAGAAGGCATACGAGTTTGATACGCCAGTGCTAATGTGCTTCGTCGACTCAGTAAGGCTTTCGACTGTGTCAATTGGAGTTGCTTATGGAGGGTTCTGCAAGAGCTTGGTGTACCAAATCATCTCATCGCTTTGCTTCGCATCCTGTATGGCTCAAGCCAGGGAGTTGTAAGAGTTGATAAAACAACCTCGAAACCCTTTAAGTTTCATCAAGGAGTGCGCCAGGGATGCATTTTGTCGCCCATTCTCTTCAACGCCTATGGAGAGCACATTATAAGACGTACCTGCGAGAACTGGGAGGGAGGCATCACAATTGGTGGCGTGAAAATCACCAACTTGCGCTACGCCGATGACACTACTCTTCTTGCAGCAAATGAGTCAGCAATGGCTGCACTTCTTGAACGTATGGAGCGGATTAGTGGAGAGATGGGCCTTCCCATAAACAGGTCCAAGACCAAAGTTATGGTGGTGGATAGATCTGGGAAGTTGGAACTAACTGGTGCGCTGGGCCTAGAAATGGTGGACCACTTTATCTACCTGGGTTCCAACATAAGTAACGATGGTTCGTGCGAGAGGGAAGTACGCAGGAGAATTGGTATGGCTAAGAGCGCTATGTCTCAGCTTGGAAGAATCTGGAGAGATCGCAACATTTCCGTAAAAACTAAGACCAAACTGGTACGGACCCTAGTCTTCTCAATATTTTCGTACGGCGCTGAGACTTGGACACTGAAAGCTGCAGACCGCAAACGCATTGACGCCTTTGAGATGTGGTGCTGGAGAAAGATGCTCCGTATCCCCTGGACAGCATTTCGATCTAATCTCTCCATACTGCGTGAACTCAGGATCTCCTCGCGATTGTCTTCCGAATGTCTGCGCAGAGTTTTAGAATACTTCGGTCACATCGCAAGGAAGGACGATGGAAACCTTGAGAGGCTCATTGTGGTCGGCAAAATAGATGGGAAGAGGCCTCGTGAACGCAGTCCAACACGATGGTCCGATCTGATCCGCTCCGCCCTCGACTCTACGGTTCACAACGCCTTTCACACCGCCAGAGACAGGAATAGATGGAGAGCGATCATACGTAAGAAAGTGATACAGAGGGGTGGTTACGACCCTCAGTACTGAGGATTACGACGCAGGGAGGAGGAGGAGGAGGATAGAAGAGATGCCATAATTAAACAATTCAACATTATTGCCCCAAATTTAAAAATTATAGAAAAGCAATCTCTTCGCCTTTTAGGTGCACCAATTTCGGAAGAGTCTTTCTCAGCATATATAAATGAACAAAATTCAAAATTTGAACAATATTCAGACCGGTTACTATGCATACATTCCCACATGGCCTATATATATATCATATAATTCGGTTTTGTCTTTTTGTCCCCAAGCTAACCTATGTTCTCCGATGTTGCCCTCTTTGGAATCATGAGATACTTTTGTCAAGTTTGGACGATTCTCTACGAAATTTACTATCAAAAAGATTAAATTGTTCATTGTCTGATATTTCTTGGTGCCAGGCTTCTCTGCCCATTCGATTTGGTGGAATATCTAGTATATCCTTATTCTTATCTTCTGTTCACAATGTCAGCACTTTATATGATAAAATTATCTCCCCGTCATTAGGGTCCCTGCCACTGGTGTATGCGGAAACTGCTAAAAATGCTTGGAAAGTTGCCCGTCCAAGTGAAAATTTCCCTTTATACATGCGATCACAAAAGCTATGGGATGAGCCACAGTGCAAAATCATTCACAAAAGGATATTATTATCAAATCACAATATTTCGGATCAGGCTTGTTTTATTGCTGTTAGCGAACGAGATTCAGGGTACTGGCTTCAGGCCACTCCTTCGAGTAATATAGGGACACTTCTTGATAATTCCAGCTTCTCAATCGCAGTTGGTTTACGTCTGTGTATCCCTAGAACAGTTCCCCATATGTGCCGCTGCGGAGGCAATGTAGACAGCCTTGGTCACCATGGCTTATCTTGCCGCCGCAGTGCGGGCCGTCCCTCACGCCATGCCGCCTTAAACGACGTCTTGCGTCGGACCTTTACTACCGTCAACGTGCCGGCTATCCTAGAGCCGAATGGAATTTCACGTGATGATGGTAAGAGGCCTGATGGCATGACGTTGATTCCTTGGAGTCGTGGAAAGCCACTGGTGTGGGATGCGACTTGTGTGGACACGCTAGCCCCCTCTCATATTGAACATTTATCGAGAGCGGGAGGTGCAGCGGCGGAATCTGCCGAAAACCTAAAGCGGAAGAAATATGCATCACTCGGGGATGGATACATATTTGTTCCCTTTGGGGTGGAGACGATGGGTCCTTGGGGTTCATCGGCACAAAAACTCGTAAAAGAGCTAGGCGTCTAACCGATTTAACAGGTGACCCAAGATCTGGTACGTACCTTTGTCAAAGGATAAGTTTGGCTATACAAAGAGGTTACGTTGCCAGCTTCATGGGCACCTTACCTGCCGATAGAGATCTTAATGATATTTTCCATTTGTAATTTTTTTTTTATGGAATAGGAGGACAAACGAGCGTACGGGTCACCTGTTGTTAAGTGATCACCGCCGCCCATACTCTCTTGCAACACCAGAGGAATCACAGGAGCGTTGCCGGCCTTTAAGGAAGGTGTACGCGCTTTTTTTGAAGGTACCCATGTCGTATCGTCCCGGAAACACCGCACAAGGAAGTTCATTCCACAGCTTTGTAGTACGTGAAAGAAAGCTCCTTGTAAACCGCACTGTGGAGGACCGCCACACATCCAGATGGTGAGGATGATATCCTAACTTGTGGCGTGTCGTGCGAAGGTGGAATTCGGTGGCAGGAATTAGGTAAAACAGCTCTTCGGAACACTCCCCGTGATAAATGCGGTAGAAGACACACAATGAAGCGACGTCTCTACGCAACGCCAAGTGATCCAGCCGTTCACAGAGTACTGGGTCCCCGACAATTCGCGCTGCTCTGCGTTGCACGCGGTCAAATGGATCGAGCTGATACTGGGGTGCGCCAGACCAGAGATGACAGCAATACTCCATGTGTGGCCGGACCTGCGCTTTGTACAGCGCTAGAATGTGGGCCGGCTTGAAGTATTGCCGTGCTCTATTAATGACGCCCAGTTTCTTTGAAGCCAATTTGGCTTTGCCCTCCAGATGGCCACGGAATTGGCAATCGCTCGAGATTTCGAGACCCAGTATTCCGATACTAGGCGAGGCTTTTAGGGAAGTATTGTCGAAGAGCGGTGATGCGACAAATGGGGTTTTTTTAGTGGTAAACGCGCAAACTTGAGTCTTCTGGGGGTTAAATTGGACAAGGTTCAATTTTCCCCATTCCGCGACCTCCTCAAGAGAGGACTCGATAGAAGACACAAGTTTCTCCCGGCACTGGTCGACGATTTCCCGAGAGAGACGTGCATAGCCTGTGTATACGGCATCACCAGTGCTGTCATCTGCATAGCAATGAATGTTGGAGGTGTCCAACATATCATTGATATGCAGAAGAAACAGCGTAGGAGATAGCACACAGCCTTGGGGCACTCCAGCATTCACGGGCTTCGGGTTCGAGCAATGTCCGTCGACAACGACCTGTATGCTGCGCCCAGTGAGGAAGCTGGAGGTCCACTTGCACAAGCTCTCGGGAAGCCCAAATGATGGAAGTTTAGAGAGGAGCGACTTATGCCATACACGATCAAAGGCCTTCGCTATATCCAGGCTAACTGCCAGGCCTTCCCCCTTGCTTTCAATAGCCGCAGCCCATCTATGTGTTAGGTATACCAGAAGATCACCTGCCGACCGACCATGGCGATATTGTCGGTCGTTGATCAACTGGTGACCCTCTAGGTATACCAAGAGCTGACGGCTAATTATGCTCTCCATGATTTTGGAGAGCAGGGAGGTAATAGCAATAGGCCTGTAGTTTGCCGGATCCGAACTGTCTCCTTTTTTTGGATCATATGGACAAGGGCTGAATTCCATGAGTCAGGGACTACGCCTTTGGAATAAGAGTGCCGAAATAAACGCGTTAGCACCGGCGTCAACTCAGGGGCACAAGTTCTAAGCACGATTGGAGAAATGCCATCCGGCCCGCTCGACTTCCTGACGTCCAACGAAAACAGAGCTCGCCTAACAGTTTTCTGTCAGAACTGTACTTCAGGCATAGAGCTCTGACACCGCGGGATGGTCGGCGGTGTTTTTCCGTTGTCGTCAAGAGTCGAGTTGGAGGCGAAAAGAGCGCACAGGAGATTGGCTTTCTCTTTTGCCGTATGGGCCAGGGTGTCATTCCTCATGTGCAACGGCGGCATGGACGGCTGGCTGAAGTTACCAAGAGCAGCTTTCGACAACGACCAGAACTTGCGTGTTCCGGTCGGGTAACTGGAAAGCTGCTCGCCGATTTTGATGACGTGTTTTGACTTTGCACGGGCGATTTGCCGCTTAAAAAATCTGGAAGCACGGTTGTATTTCCTCTTTAGAACTATGCAGTTCGGATCCTTTGTGCCCAGCGCCGCAACCCAAGTTCGATACGCCTGTTTTTTTGCAGTCAGATGCTGCTTTAACTGACGCATCGAACCAGGGCTGTGATCTGCCACCGATCGGTACTACAGAGCTTGGTAGAAAAATACCCATGCCCTTTAGTATCACATCGGCTACTGCAACGGCGCAGGCACTAGGATCATCCGAAGGGAAACAAACCCTGCTCCAAGGGTAGGATGCAAAAAAGGAACGCATCCTATCCCAATCTGCTGACTTGTAGTGCCAAACGCGGCGGGTCGCTGATGGTCTGCGACGTGGGCGTCGTATAGGCACTACACTCCTGACCAGGCAATGGTCGGACGTTCCGAGAGGGGCGTCGACAATGACCTGGTAACCATCGGGATGTGTAGTCAGCAGAAGATCTAATAAGGACGGCATGTGGCTATCCACATCCGGGAGCCGCGTTGGCGACTCAACCAATTGGGACAGATCGTACGCCAATGCAAAATTATGCACAGGTCGCCCTGCGTAGTCTGTGGTACGTGATCCAAGCCATTCGGCATTGTGCCCGTTGAAATCACCCAAGACTACGATTTCAGCGGAGGGGATCTGTGCAAGCACGTCGTCAATTGCCGCTTGAACGCAGCCCATGAGATGATCGGTTTCTGCGTTACCACTATGGGACCTGTAGACACACGCATAGATGCGGACGCGGTCCTCTAAATCTACGCGGAGCCAGAGAGTGGACAGGTCCCTACCCTCAAAATTGCCGAGACGGCGACAGCAGATATCCTCCCTAACGTACACACATAAGAGGCATGAGGCAAAAAATTGTGCTCAATTTTGTACCCGGGGTACGTTAAATATGACGTATCGCTAGGTCAAGATATCTGCGTCTCCGTAAGGAAACACAAGGCCGGCTGCGCCGTCTCAAGGTGGTGGTGGACGGCGTTTAAGTTGGAGTGAATTCCATTGATATTGCAAAAGTCCACGTTGAGTGTGGAGCGGGGTGCCGTGGTGTTACTGCCTCGTTTGTCCTTGGTCATGCGCGGTACTGTGCCCTCCCCAGAATACGAAGGGCAGCCCGAGCTAGAGTGCTCGGGGAGGGATTCTCCGACTCTGGTAGAGCCGGTACCCTCCTGGGGTACTATCTCTTTAGGGACCGCTTTCATAATCTTTGTTGGGGATGGGGGGGGGGGGGGGAATGGCCTCCGGTCCTCGACACTAACCTATGCGAAACATAGCGGCACTAGGCCGCTACTTCACGCCGGTATTCTGTGCGAGTGTGGTAATTAACCCGGACGAGTCTGGCCCGATTGTGCTGACGTCAAAAGACGGCTGCGTGACTCTCCCACTTCTGATTCTTAATTAATTTTGTTAGGTTCACTTAAGTTTTATTTTATTCTTATTTATATAAATAGCGTTATTAATTATTAAGTCATAATAATAATAATAATTCTTTATTTGCATAATGTGTGTATACAAGTTAGCAAAATAATTCTATACGAATCAACACATTAGCCAAAAAGGGCATGCAAATTACATTACCTCCATGTCATTATATAATAATAAAATTCTAAGGTTACAGCACATAATATTTCATTGTTACATTACATTAGCATCTACACAAAATATACATGTCATATCCATATTATGTAGTCAAAGTTAAACACAAGATTATAAAAAAAAAGAAAATCATTAATTTAAAAAGTCGGATACAGCATAAAAATTATAACTAATTAGCCATTGATATAATTGAGTTTTAAAAGGACCGATATTCAACATTTTAATAGTATTGGGAAGTTTATTAAATATTTGAATACACATGGCATGACAATTTTGAGTAAACAAAGTAGTCCTGGGTGCTTTTTTGTAAACAAGTCTATTTGGATATCGTTGGTCGCGGTCATACATTTCCTTGGCAGTGGTGAAAAGATATTTATGCCTCTTTACAAAAATGCTTATTTCGTAAATGTATAGGCACGGCAAGGTTAACAATTTCAGTCTAATAAACAGCGGTCTACACGATTCGTACGGACCTACCCCACAAATCGCACGGATACATTTTTTTTGTGCAATAAATGCTTTTTGGATGTTTACGCCATTACCCCAAATTATAAGACCGTATCTCAAGATAGATGCAATATGAGCATGTTAAGCTGACAGTGTGGTACCTAAGTCTGTACGCCTCAGGGCATAAATAAATTTATTTACTCTACCACAGACCTCATTTATGTGTGATGTCCATTTAAGTTCATTGTCTAAAATAATACCTAAAAATGAAGTTTCCTTTTTTTCATCCATAATGACGTCATTATATTCTATTTTTAAATTATTACGTAGAACATTTGAAAATGTCATGTATTTCGATTTAGTTAGATTTATTTTAAGATTATTCATACCAAGCCATTTAATCATTTTGTCATTTTTAATGTCAGATTCAAAAATTATCGAAATATCATCCGCGTATAGAAATATTTTATTATTTGTAACGTCTACAATGTCATTTATGTAAAACAAAAATAGAATTGGCCCCAGGACACTTCCTTGAGGTACACCACACTGGTTAAATGTATATTCAGATTTGTATGTTTCTTTCTCACTAATTTTATTAGTCCGAGTAATAATTACACTTTGTTTCCTATTTTTTAAATATGATCGGAACCAATCTAACACAAGCCCCCGTATTCCATATGCCTCTAATTTTTTTAATAATAAGTCATGGGACACTCTATCAAAAGCTTTTGACATGTCAAAGTACAATACTGTAGTCAATGTTTTTGTGTCAATATTTTGAGCAATTGAGTGTGATAAAGAATAGATTGCATCATTAGTAGATCTATTTTTCTGAAAGGCAAATTGTTCATCTTTAATTAAATGAAATTTATTACTGAACTCCTTTAACCGTAAACACATACATTTCTCAAAGATTTTTGATATGATAGGTATGAGAGTAATGGGTCTGTAATTTTCAATGTTATTTTTATCTCCGTTCTTGAATAGGGGGCTAATTATGGATATTTTAAGTTCTTCAGGAAAAGAACCACAAGAAAAGGATAATTATGTTAATTAAATGTGTCACCACGGGTACCAATTCTGCTTGACATTGTTTTATTACTTTTGTACATATCTCGTCATATCCTTCTGCAGTGGTATTATTTAGAGACATAATTTGTGTATATACTTCCGGTTCAGACATGGGTCTCAGGTACATAGAAGAGGGATTCTGACTAATGTTGAATGGATTCTGACAGCATTGATTTTGATTTGCATTGAGTATACCAATATTATTGAAGTAGTCATTGAAAGATGTAGCTATTTGGGTAGGGTCTGTTATTGTTTGATTACCTTAGTGTAAGTGAATCAATTTCGGTACGTCTACTCTGAGAATTTAACTGGTTTTTTATAATTTTCCAAGTTGATTTACATTTATTTTTACTTTTATTCAAATAATGAATATTGCAATTTTTCTGTGCCTTGTGTATACAATTACGCAAAATTTTGGAGTATTTTAAATAATTAGATTTATTTATATCCGATTTCATTTGGTAATAACGGTATCGTAAATTTCGCTTAGTACTGCAACTTACTCTTAATCCCTTTGTTATCCACTTATTGCTGTTATTTCTCAATTTAATTTTTATTAGTGGAAAGCATAGCTTATAGAAAAGACAGAAAGTGTCATAAAAATTTTTAAATGCCAGATTTAAATTACGTTCCTGAAATATGTCAAAAAATGTTAAATTTTGGAGATAATTTTTAGATTTGAAAATATATTCTTCACTGTAGTCTCTTTTGTATATTAGCCCCGTAATAGCATTTTTATTCGATTTTCGTTTTGTGTCAGATATTTTGAAACTAATAAATTGTGCTGTGTCATGGTCTGAGAGGTGTAAAGGTAGCAACTGCGCTTTTACTCTATTTATATTACTTAATATTTGATCTAAACAGGACTGAGCTCGTGTTGGACCATCTATGTGAAATGTAAGATTATACGTTTTTGCTAAATCTCTAAACTCATTCGAATGTTTACTTTGTTTCAATAGATCAATATTAAAGTCACCTGTAACTATAATTTTTTTCTTATAATATTTTTCACAGATTTTATGTAACAATAAATTTAATTGGGTAAGGAAAAAGTTCACATCAGAGTCAGGAGTCCGATAAATACAAATAACTATAATATCGGATCCTACTATCCTACGTATCCTACTACATATGTACATAATTTGAAATAAATATTCGATAATTTATATTTATACAGTATATATTCTTTAATACTTTATATGATATTATAATTTATATTCTCAGCTCGAAGTCTCCCTGCAGATAGAATCAGAATTGAAAAGATCCGTAGGAGAACTAAAGTCATTGACATAGCCCAAATGTTTCTGCGCCAAGACTTCTTTCTTCTTCCAACACCTCTTTTCCCAGCAATTTTCCCCATCAAAATAGTTAGCAGCAGGCGGTACCTATCGTAGCGCAGTATATGACCGAGCTACGAAATCTACCGCTGTTTGATAGTTCTCACTAACTCGATGTTCTACTACGTTCGCAAAAGGACCTCTGCTTTTAAACACTTTAAACTTTACGGCTTCAATCTTTTTAGGTAAGTCTTCCACTAAGGTCCATGCAATAAATACCTAGGTCTATATAATTGTCCTCCTGCTAAACTTGCTACACAATATTAGAAAATGTATGTACTACAGACTTGAGAAGTACGGGCACAAGAAAAACAGCGGGCTTCATCTTTTAAAAAAAATAGATTTCAATAATATTTTTACTATGTAAATAGCATGAGGGGTCGCTCAATTCCCAATCTATGATATCATTAATTTAAACAATTTGTTAATTTAAAGTGATAAATAACCCTCACTTCTGCGAGTAATTAAGAAATTAAATTTGTCACCAAAATTTATGAACGACTAGGGACTCGAACCTCTTTCTCTCCTCCTTCTTCCTCTGTCCAAGTGAGCCAACCATTAAAGCGCTTGAGAGGCCGCTGGTTCGAGTCCCGCATCATTCATATATGTTGGTTACAAATTTTATTTGTTTAATCTTTAAATTAAGTTAGTCATTTATATTAAAGTAAGCTTTAACAATTCTATTAATATCTTTAAACGAGCAATTCTTGTAAGTACCTATTTATATATACCTAAACAATAACATTAGAATACAAAGGTAAATTTCGCCACTATATACAAGTCTATAACAGCTCAAATAGGACATTGGGTGATCCGGAAAGCAGAAGATCCCGGTTCGAGTCCATTAGTTGTGTCCATGTCCTATTAGTTTTTTTTTTTGTTCAAGTTTTGTACATTGTTAAAAATCCGAGCAAGGCTCGAATGTCCGCATATTATCAAATTCTTTGAGACTAGAGCAATTCCGAGCAACTGTTGTTAAAATGTTCATTTAAAATCATACCAACAGTCTCGGCAGCCTATTACCAAGTCGAGTTAAATTTAACAAACAATGGACCTAGCTTGACCTTTTCGAAAAACGCTTAATAATATTACAATTAATTTTCATAACAATAAGAACCCATTAAAGAGTTGGCGTGATGACGAACTAGGGCAAGTATTTGAAACAAAAGATCTAGATTTATTTTAATGTCATTTCCATTGAGAACTTATCCATTAATCTTAATTGCTTTGCCATAAATATGAGTGTCCTTGCGTTTTAAATATTTTAAATGTACCTATCTATCTACTTATTGTCACCGGTTGAACAAGTAATAATTTTCCTTGATAATAAGAATAACCTATTTAGAATTATGTATATTTCATAAATTTAGAAGACATATAAGCATGTTACCTTAATTAAAATAATATATATTAGGAGATCAATATAAATATATCAGATAAATAGTCCGTAGGAGAACCAAAGTTACCGACATAGCCCAAGTGATTGCAAAACTGAAGTGGCAGTGGGCAGAACACATAGTTCGACGGACAGGTGGCCGTTGGGATAGTAAAGTCCTCGAATGGCGACCACGTACCGGAAGGCTCAGTGTTGGTAGGCCCCCCATTAAGTTGGACCGACGATCTGATTAAGATCGCCGGAATACGTTGGATGAGGGCAGCGCAAGACTGATGCGCTTATTCATATAACTACATATTCTTATCATTATCCTTTGACCATTAATTTTTTTTTTTTAGTTTTTTATGGTTATGACCAATATGAAGATGTGCCAGAAAAGGGATGTTAAGGTTCTAACGGCTGCTGTTGTTTATTCATATTCGGCCCTACTGCCTTAGTGTGTACCTGATATAGAGGTTATTTTATGCCTCTATATCCTGATGAATGATATGACAAATTTATATAAATTTTTGTCACCCAGATAAAAATCATTCGTTCGAGCTAGCTTTAATATTGACAGCTATAACATTTGCCGCCCTCATTCACTACTATTTTAAGTAGACAATTTAAATATGTATATGTTTCTTTCTCAGGTTTGGTAAAGCAAACGCTTAACTATCGACAGCCGTCATATGATCAACGTTCCATGTGCTAAAAAACTCCAACAGTTTTCGATCTATTGCGCCTATCTATGGATGATGGACCCCCCTTCTACATGTAAAAAGACATAAAAGGCATTTAATTTCTCAAAATTAATTCTTTTACCATAGTCACTTGAAACACTACTACCGTTTCGGAAACAAATGGCGCTCTGAGAGAGATGAAACGGCGCAAGAAACTCTCCCAGCATTCCGCTTTATTATTGCTGTAAAATAATATTAGTTACATAGGCTGCACTAAAAGTATCGGGAATGGAATATTTCCACTGTTCCTGTCATATTAAAATCTTTTTAATTGAAAATTCCTTGGTTTTAAAAATCGAATACCATTTATCTATTTAAAAAAAGATTCTTGGACTTGTCGCAAGGTCTTGTCAAACTTGTTTAGTCGTTGAGAAAATGGAATTGACTCGAGAAAATTCTAGAGCGATGATTTATTATGACTTTCGAAGTGGTTTAACACAAAAACAGTGTGTTGACCGGATGATTTCTGCATTTGGTGATGAAGCACCATCTAAAATCACAATTTATCGCTGGTTTGCTGAATTTCAACGTGGACGTGTCAAGCTCAGTGATGATCCCCGTCAAGGTCGTCCAAAAACTGCAGTCACCAAAGAAAACGTTGATGCTGTGCATAAACTGATTGAGGAAGATCGACATGTGACATACCGCGAAATTCAGGCAACTTTAGACATTGGCATGAGTCAAATACAAATAATCTTACATGAACAATTAGGTGTAAAAAAGTTGATTTCCCGATGGATACCGCATTTGCTCTGTGAAGAGTAAAAAGCGGCTCGCGTTACTTGGTGCGTCAGAACTCTCGAAAGATTCCACGCAGGATCTTCAAATGCTGTATACAACATCGTATCAGGTGACTAATCCGGGATGTACGCGTACGAACCCGAAACAAAAAACCAGTTATGAGTTTGGGTGTTCGAAAATGACTTAAAGCCAACAAAAATTGTTCGTTCACGGAGTGTTGCAAAAAAAAATGGTGGCCACGTTTGTCTACAAAACCGGCCCTGTTGCGACTATTCCTCTTGAGGGACAAAGAACTGTTAATGCAGAATGGTATGCTAGCATTTGTTTGCCACAGGTCGTTTCTGAACTCCGTAAAGAGAACTGCAACCGCCGCATCATCCTCCATCACGACAATGCGAGTTCTCACACCGCGCACAGAACATAAGAGTTTTAAGAGCAAGAAAACACAGAATTATTAGACCATCCGCCGTACAGCCCCGACCTAAGCCCTAATGATTTCTATAATTTCCCTAAAATAAAGAATAAATTGCGTGGTGCAAAAAAAGTAAAAGCTGTGGACGCCTACAAAACGGCCATTTTGGAGACCCCAACTTCCGAATGAAATGGTTCCTTCAATGATTGGTTCTATCGTATGGAAAAATGTGTCAAATTTCGCGGAGAATACTTCGAAAAGCAATAAATACATTTTTAAATAGTAAGGTGACGATTTTTGTAAACGTAGGTATATTAAATTTTCATAAATGTACTTACTGACAATGAACAGTCGTAATATTTAAGGTTTAATAAAGGCCAAGGAAGACGGTCAAGCGCTGCAACAGCGGTTTGCGGATCTTGAAATCTCTATGCGGGAAACGGAGCAACGATCTAGGATGAACAATATAAAAATAAAGGATGTCCCTATGCGTCCATCTGAAAATCTCTTTGAGGTCTTTGACAAACTAGGGAGCCATATTAGATGCATCATCCCCAAAGAGCAAATAAACTACATTTCAAGAGTCCCTATGCGCAATGACAAGCATAATAGGAACATTATAGTTTCGGTGCATAACAGATACATAAAAGATGACTTCGTTGCTGCAGCAAAGAAGCGTACATTGATACCCACCGACCTGGGCCTACTGGGTGTAAACAGGGTTTATGTGAACGATCACCTCACGTATACAAATAAGATGCTCTTAAATAAAGCAAAGAGGCTAGGTAAGGAGCGGGATTTTTCCTACATCTGGGTCAAGGGGTGCAAAATATTTGCTCGAAAAAACCCTACTTCTCATACTATATCAATTGCGTCAGAATCAGATCTCAAAAAGATTTCATAATCAAATTAGTTGTAAGCTATAGTTTATAAAGTTTCAACTTGTTATATTTTCTACTAATAATACCTATAACCGTATTGTAAGTTTCAGAAGGGCCGATTTGCCAGCAGTTCAATACTAGGTATCCTTACTTACGTGCCATGCGCACGTGCAGGTTTTCCCTCAAATTGCAAATAATATCGTGTTTTTTTGGTCGGACAGCCTTACATCACTGCTTTTGTCCCATTGTGCCTATAGTAGACACTAATGATTTTATTAAATTAGTTTCTTTATTTTATTACTAATTTTTTTTGTGGTTTTATGGACAGTTTCTTGCGCTTTATTCTGTCATTTAATTTTCTAACTATTCTGTACCTATGCAATATTTTTTATAATGATGGTCAATATCTACTATCAAAACGTACGTGGTTTACGTACTAAAACATCGGCTTTCTATCGAAACATTTGCTTAAATACTTATGATATTGCGTGTTTGACAGAAACTTGGTTAATTGATGGAGTGCATGACAGTGAACTCTTTGATGATCGCTACGTTGTTTACAGACATGACCATAACTATAGTAAGACCAAGCAAACTTTGGGGGTGGGGTATTAATCGCGGTAATAAGAGAGCTGGCTTACGAATGTCGCAGTGACTGGTGCTCGAATGTTGAGGATATATGGGTGACGCTGACATTGCAATGCCGTAAGCCTGTAATTAAGTATAAATTGCATTTATGTACTGCTTATTTTTGTAACCAAAGTTTAGGTAATCCATTACCTGCACAATTAATATCCTTTTCGGTACACCTTACCGATCTTGTTTTAAATAACCCATACGATAAGTTTATATGACTAGGAGAGTTCAATATGCCGAACCTAAGGTGGAATCAATGTAATGAAAAGTCGTCCTGTACTGTTTTTAATGTACAAGGCCCACACCAAGTAGAATTTTTTGATAATATTAATTTAAGTAACTTATCGCAATATAACCACATACCTAACGTAAATGACAGAATATTAGATTTAATTTTTTGTAATAGTGAAGTATTTGTCTCGTCCTGTCCTTACCCCCTAGTACCTGAAGACCAGCATCACCCAGCTCTCTGCATTTTAGCTGACTTTGTGCAGCTTCATACTTTAAGACCTCGACCCTATACAAAGTTCTTATATAATTTGGGTGATTATGACTCAATTAGATCAAAGCTGAGTATAATTGATTGGCATCTCAAACTATCCCATTCCTATAGATCCCTTGAATAAGCCGTGACCTTTTTCTATGGCATTTTAAACGACATAAAAAATCAGTATATACCCTCAAAAATAATTATCCCGTCACGTAAATATCCTCCTTGGTATTTTTATACCAAGCCACTCATTAAAATTCTAAAAAGAAATACAAAGTCCATTCTAAATACAAGATGTACGATAACAGATCAGACTTCAATTCCTTATAACTCTCAGGGAACGTGGTAAAGCCTTAGAAAAGAACATGTTCTCAGATTATATTTCCAGTATAGAAATAATATCTGCACAAACCCTAGAGCTTTTTGGTCATACATAAAATATAAAATCTACAATAGCTCATTGCCTGCAGTTTTACGCTTTGGGGAGCGCTCCTCAGACCATGGGGAAGACATTTGCAATATGTTTAATGATTACTTCTATTCCAATTTCCTAGATAATAATTATAATGACTACTCTACATATGAAATTGCAAATAACAATTTTACAGTAACAGATATTCATGATGCTGAAATTTTGCCCCTGGAATTGTATAAATTATTAAAATCACTAAATCTAGCCAAATCTGCTGGCCCAGATAACATCCCTGCAGTGTTTGTTGTAGATTGTGCCAGGAGTCTTGTCATTCCCCTCACCTTGTTGTTCAAACGCTCTCTATCAGAGGGAGTGGTACCTAAAATTTGGAAAACGGCTTACATAACTCCGATACACAAAAAAGGCCCAAAAGATATAGTTACAAATTAAAGACCTATATCTAAATTATGCTTATTTGCCAAAATTTTAGAGAGAGTTGTTTATAAGCAAAGCAATTATATGATTGCTTAAAACACACTTTTAGCTCAGAGCAACATGGTTTCTTGAAAGGACGATCCACTGTTTCAAACTTTATTATTTGTAGCGACTATCTGGCTGTCCATATGTCAGAACCTTCACAAGTTGATGTCATATATACAGATTACAGTAAATGTTTCGATAGAATTGACCACTTACAATTATTGCGTATAAGTTGCAGTCTGTAGGTATACGTGGTAATCTGTTCAGATGGTTTACATCATATGTACAAAACAGGTGCCATACCGTCGTACTACAAGGCTACGCATCGTCAACAATCGTGATCCCATCAGGAGTTCCTCAAGGATCACTGCTAGGTTAAGAAGGGCCCCTTCTTTTTAATATATGTATATCTTCTTCTTTTTACGATATTTCTTCATGCTTTCTTAATTCAAAAATATTATTATATGCTGATGTTATGAAGATACTATCTCCTATCAGATCACTTGAATGTTCACAACGCCTTCAGGATGACCTCGATAGATTTGAATATTATAGCTTAGAAAATAAATTAGATTTACATGTTAATAAATGTTATCTTCATATACTAGAAAATCTACTCCCATTACATTCAATTATAGATTAAAATATTCGTTTCTAAAAAGAGTCCACTTAATTCGCGACCTAGGAATTGTATTTGATAATAAATTAATATTTGACGATCACATTAACTCGATCATAAGTAAGGCATCGAAATCCTTAGGTTTTATCTTACGTATGTCTTCAGAATTTAATTCCATTAAAGCCATAAAAATATTATACTGTGCATATGTTAGAAGTCACTTAGAATACGCCTCACAAGTGTGGAACCCCGTCTACAATATATACATTAGACGTATTGAAGCGTTACAAAAACGGTTTCTGCGTCATCTTCAATTTAAAATAAAAGCATGTCTTCCAAACTACAATAAGCGCTGTCAAAAATTCCATATTCTGCCATTGGAAGAGAGGAGACGATTTACGTAATGAATAAAGCGAGGGGTTCGGTCGACTGTCCTGAACTGCTCGCGCGCATTGGTCTTCAGGTTCCGTTTGCTTCACTCCGGGAGACCATGCTGCCTGCATTTTCCCGGAGCTAGAACTAACTATAGACAAAATAGTTATCTACTGCGGGTTGGTCAGTCTTTCAACGACTTGTCTAAGCTATTAGACCTGGATTTGTTCACCACTCAAATTAGGCAGGTAAAACAGCTCCTTACTGAGAACTTTTTCAATCAGGTGTAATTGTAAATTTGAGTTATTTTGTTATTTTCTATTGTCTCTTTATCATTTTATATAATTTTGGTATTTGTTGTCCACTTAACTCTTACATCATATATCGATTCCTATCTGTGAAAACTTTTAATTGTACTTCTGTAATTATGTATGTAACTTATATTTTTAACCTAGTTGTAAGTTTTCCAAAAAATGTAAAATAAATAATATAAAAATAAAATAATAATTATTTTTTTAAATTTCTTCGAGTGTCTGTATATAACCAAGCTGGTATATAGCACGAACAGCTCTCTGTTGTAGAACAAACACTATATCAATGTCCCGCAGCAGCATGACCGTAAGTCATGATGCTGTGAAAATAACTGAAGTACACTAATCTAGCGGTAGCAACATTCGTGTACTCTCTAATCTTTCGAACGTGTATAACGGCGTATGCCGCAGAGCTGATTCTATCTGCTATGTGTTGGCCATAATATGCAGTGAAAATAAATTCCCCAACGTGTAGAGAAGCAATATTGGATAAGTAAAAGTCAAAAAAAAAGTTAAAGTCCTTGGACGAGAAGGCTTTTATAAACTCTGCTTGGAGTATGTTCTTCGCAATGCAAACAATTAGATGACCAACTGAGGTGAGCAGGTGCGAGATATAATTTTTATTTTTTTTATAAAAATTAGTTACGAGACGAGCAGGACGTTCAGCTGATGGAAATTGATACGTCCTGCTTATTATAATTTAGTGCCGCTCAGGATTCTTGAAAAAAACCAAAAATTCTGAGCGGCACTACACTGCGCTCGTTATCTTGAGACATAAGATGTTAAGTCTCATTTGCCCAGTAATTTTACTAGCTACGGCGTCCTTCAGACCGAAACACAGTAATGTTTACACATTACTATTTCACGGCAGAAATAGGCGCCGTTGTGGTATCCATAATCTAGCCGGCAACCTGTGCAAAAAGCACCTCCCACTGGTTAATCTTGAATGCTCATTGGTATCAGGTATCTCCATTCGTAGACAGTCGCTAAGCTTACCTATGGTTTTGTATAAGAATTGTGTTCCTAATATCTGAAAAGGTCGTTCTCCCTTTATTAGGCATCGAATGCGTTTAACGTTAATGATGTAACATAACACTAATTTAACATCTAATAAAATCAGCAAGAAATAAAACTTCATACTATATCAACAATTTTTATTTTAATATAATATTTATTATTTACACACATAACACAACAACTTAGAAGTTGATTAAGGTCTAATATACTGCGAACATATAGGTATATGGCAAACCAAAACTCTCTCTCTTTACGGAAAAATTTTCGTCTATCACTCAGTATGGACTATTGTTAAAAATTGCAAAAACTATATTCATTCATACCACAGAACTAGTTTTATATTACATTTTTATGTTTAGTTATGAGGTCTACCGAACTTCAAACAAGCAAAACTTTTTAACATATACACTTAAGTAATCTTCTACCCTATAAAAGAACACAAGTTAATATTATTATCCCTGCGCGCGTTGATAAAGGCATAGGCCGCCATCTTAGTGACGCCAGATGTTAGCAGTCCAGAGACAACAAAAATCACCAATCAAAACCGCTGACGTCACGCACACGTTAATACAATACGGTAACGACCCTGTTCACTGACCTGTATAAAAACCACTGGACAGGCTGTTCCATATATTGTTTTACAGCAAACGTCCAGAGAACAAATTTTGACGTATTTAATGCAAATGGCTGCGAAGCAGCGTACAATAATCTGAAGTATTTTTGCATTTTTAATTAATTTCGTTCGTTTTCTGTATTATTAATACTTCAAGAATCAACGCTCTAAACTACACATTTTTTTTTTGTAAATAGTTTCCCACCATCTATCGATGTTTGCTGAGGTTGTCATCACTAGTTTTAGTACCGCAGACCCTCGCTACATGGCCAACAGCGCCAAAATGGCGAATATCAAACAGGCACAAATGCACTTTGACAGCCACCAGTCCAGTGGTATATAGTAGAGGTCAGTAACCCTGTTTGAACACGCGGGGTTATAATAAAAAATTTTGCAAATTATTCAATCAGTCGAGAATTACTATTATACAAATTCCATATCACTTTCTCTTAAATGGAGATATGGGCACAATGATCCTAAATGGCTGTTCTAAGGTGGATAAGCCAAATGACGCCGAAAAATTTTATATGAAACGAAAACATGATTACAATTAATTGTTTTTGAAAAAAAAACGTCATATGTGTTAGCCCTCCATTATCTTCGAACAATTTACCATTATTATCATAGTCACTGGTGGTTTTGGATTAAAAAAAATAAAACACACAAAAATAATATATTCATTTCACAATGATATTATCTATAAATTTCTTTGGTACACAAACTTGATATTTTTATTTCAAACTTGATCATTCAATTTAATGTTTATTTTATAGTTAAATCTGGTTTATAGATTAAATAGCTTTTATTACAATATCTACCATAATACACATTGAAAAATATATCGTTTTTGATTTAAATTTTATAGTTTAATTCGTGTTCTATCTAATCTTCCGTATATACAATATATCTTACATCATGATAAAAAAATTATGGTACTCACGGACGAGTAAAAAAAAGGACTCCGCGCCGTGATATTAGTAAGTGAAGCACCGTTATGCTAGTGTGTGTGCGGTTACGGGGGATACTAGTTACACAATTTTTTCTCCCTTAAATAATCCTATATGGCCAAAAACGATACTATGTAAGTAACATAGTATCGTTTTTACACTTTTTCACAACGCACAACGGAATTTTTAAAATATTTTATTGTGACGCAAACTGATCTGTCACAGACGATGACAATTCTCATAATGGCCGCCTATCGGCCTGTAGTAGTGAATGTGTGCGTGGGGCTATGTATTTACACACATTTTTGTACACGTTATGTAAGGTGACGGAGTCCTTATTTTTTTTAAAGGCCGTGATGTTACTAAAATATCACAATCACATAAATCTTTCGAAGAGTTTGCAACAACACTATAAGATGATCTCATGTTTGTAGTTTCTATTTAGATGCTTATGCGGCAACACTATCGAGTTCAGTAGAATCGTTTCACCGGGTACCACAACTCCTGCACCTGAGAACCAAAGATCATAAAATGTTAGAAGATAACGTTTTGTAGAAGCCATACTTATCGTAAGTACTCTGGGTTTTTTCTAAGTCTTATTTGATCTGATTTATAGTAATCAGTTATCACACCCCACCTTATACTTCCTAATGTCCCTTTTTTATGACAATAATAGGTATAAAAAGCATTTATTTTCTCAAAATTTATTCCTTTAGAATTCTTTTTGATGTCATTTCTAACATACTAGATGCTACTACCGCTTCGGAAACAAATGGCGCTCTGAGAGAGCAGAAGCGGCGCGACTCTCCCAGCATTATTTTTTGCGCTCTTTTTAATAAAAATATACAATATTGTACAGAAAATATCCCAAAAAGCGTATCCCAGAAAATGTTCAAAATCATATCATCCCCACCATCTGGATGTGTGGCGGTCCTCCTCTGTGCGCTTTTCAATGAGCCTTCTTCCACGCATTACAAAGCGGTGGAATGAGCTTTCTTGTGCGATGTTTCCGGGACGATACGACATGGGTACCTTCAAAAAAAGCGCGTACACCTTCCTTAAAGGCCGGCAACGCTTCTGTGATTCCTCTGGTGTTGTAAGAGAATGTGGGCGGCGGTGATCACTTAACACCAGGTGACCCGTACGCTCGTTTGTCCTCCTCTATCCATAAAAAAATAAAAATAAAATGTATTACGAAATTTTAAAAAAAATGTTAAAAGTTACTTTAACATAAATGACTTTATTATGATAATAAGAGACGAGACGAGCAGCTGATGGTAATTGATACGCCCTGCCCATTACAAAGCACTGCTCAGGATTCTTGAAAATGCCAAAATTCGGAGCGGCACTATAATTGTGCTCGCCACCTTGACACAAAAGATGTTTAGTCTCATTTGCCCAGTAATTTTACTAGCTACGGCGTAGTAGTTTCAGACTGAAACACTAATTCTTGCACATTACTGCTTCACGACAGTAAAAGGCGCTGTTGTGGTACCCATAATCTAGCCGGAATATTGTGCAAAGGAGTCTCCTACAGGTATGCTCGTCCTGCTCATCTCGTTCCTTATTATTATAAAAAAAATCCCATCACTCGACCATATTTTATCATTCTTACCCAATATGGTAATAGATGGGTTAAGTCTCCCGTCACTGTTGAATAGCGGCTGGTTGTCCATCTTAGCGAACGGTTTATTCGGATCTGGGTCCGATGGCGTTCCTTCTATACGAGACCACTCACCCACTGTTGCTTCTTGACCCACTAGAAAATATTAACAATCTCTTAATTATTGTCTGTCACATAACCTCAAAATTTGTAAAAATGGTTATTAGGTACTTTAACAGAATACATATAGACCAAGAGCCCGTGGACCCCAGACCTACGTCATTTTATAAAAGCTAAAAGTTTGTCAGCGCATGCTTCCAACACAGGTAAGAACGACGCGATGGTCCAATATGGAGTTTTTGTTGTAGTGGCTTTGGCAGGTAAACGGTACTAAAGGTGTGTAAAATACCGATATAAATACATTAAAGAATAAAGTGCGATTTTTCGTGTGCGATTACCTTCAGAATATTATTAAAAATCACGTTATTCATTGCCAGACACCCTTAATGTTCACGAAATTATAATTTTACTTACGTCATAGTAATATCGTCATAAAAGCTGATTTTTATTTATAATACTTGGGTATTAAGTAGATTATGTTTCCTCATTAGCCAGACACTTTTGATAGTTCCAATCCCTTGGCGTAGTGTGTAAAATGACGTAGGTCTGGGGTCCACGGGCTCTTAGACCAATATTAATACATTTACAAATATACCCCCTTATTCATAATAGTCTGCTAACTTAAAGCATTGCTAATTCTCACTCTGTCTTATTCTATTGACCTAAGTCAGAATGAGAAAAAACACTCCTTAGCGGCTGCTTAAAGTTAGCGGACCATTATGAATAAGCTTTGCAAATTTGTAAGTAGCAGCAAAAATATGGAATAGAAAATCAATAAAATTGAAAAAAAAAAGTTTAATTTAACACTGAATCATTATCCTTTTAACATTTATAAATAGATTTGATTAATCGTAATCCATGTTTTTGCTGCTACGAAACAACAGGTATGAATTCTTTATGAAATGCCTTTTGTTGAACTTAAATTTTCCGAACATTTACAATTGTAATTTATATTTTTTTTACACCATCAGAAAGTAGATATTTCAACGAACAAAAAGCCTCCAAACTTTTTGAAAAAAACTGATATTTTGACGCCAGAATTTTCGATTGAAAATTAGGGTGCTTTTTTGATATTAAGTTAAAATAAGGCGAAAAAATAAATATTTTAAATCAAATAAATTACAGTGTATTTGGGACATAATAAGGTAATTTTTCACCAAATTTCGTAGAAAAAAATTTTTTTTGAAAAGATATAAATAAAAAACCAAAAACTTGGTTTTATGAATTTTTCACCTAAATTTTGAGGTTATGTGAAAAAAGTGTAAGTACAAAAGTTGTAGATCTCTTTATTACCTACAACTTTGCCAATTAACTTTTTGCCATAGGACTTGTAGTTTTGCCGGAAATCGAGATAAACCGTTTTTTACCCTAAAACACCCCCCCTTTTCCACTTCCCGACCTCAGATCGCCCGTAATTTATTTTTCCATTAAATTTTGTTATATTCTCGTCCTTTTCCAATTGGTTTCATCCTACTATTATTTTGTTTCACTTTTTATCATTTTCAAAGGCTTCGGCACTGGTCTAATATATACAATGCGGAATTCAAGCCAACGCCTTTATGATACAAATTAAATTTGAATTAAATTAAAGAATATTCTCAATTTGTTTCTTCTGTTTCCGGTTTGAAGCCAGTAACGTCAATTATGAATCGCCATTTTAACGCTCCGACCAATCAGGAGCAAGGATTTTCAAGTATACGCCGGAAGTGCATGATTTGGAACGCAAAATGAAATAACTGTGTATAAAAAGGCGAACAGCGCTTTAATTTTTAAATTTAGGTATTATATGTATTAAATATGTCAGCAATATTATATTGATTAATTTATGTGTTAACAAGAGGCACCAACTTCGTGAACTGTCATAAGACATCCCAATGTTTGTAAATGGAAACTAGTTTATATAAATTCCTTAATTAGTTTAATTTTTAAAAAAAAATCTTAAAATTATTACTTCACTTCTATTTGTCCAAATATATATTTTCTCTGTCTTTTTCTTTTATAATACTACATTACCTTAAGCTAGTTTTAAAATCGCTATTATTGCTGTATTTTCATAATTATTAATTTATGCTAAACATGCTGAGTACACACCCTCGTGGAGTTGCAGCCTATCTTGTATTTAGCTGATAGTTTTTTTTTTTGTTAATTATGTATTTGTTGTAATTCTGTTGTGTGTACCTATTAAATAAATAAAATAAATTAATAATTGCATTTATTTAACTACTGTGTTAGTAATGTTATTTTATATAATTAGAAATAACTATAACAGCATATAATATTCAGATCTTTAGTTAACTTGATTCGTATAAGTTTAGTTGACACTACAGTAGTGCCAACTAACAGTTGGTAGCATCATCACGGTAGACGGTCGTGCCCTTATATAGGGCCAGAGCGCTAAGTTCGAGTAGGCATTACTTATTTTGAATTCTAAGGGGTAACGCTGCCCAAATTGTATTGAGTCAGTTATTATTATAATAATTATTAGTGGAAACTTTAATAGAGATATTTCAATTTTATTAAGCGCGTTTACTAGCGCGGCCTACTATCTACAGATAGAGATAAATTACTATCTTCTACTGTCAGTAATTAGCTGTCAATAATTTGAAGCTGTCCTATATTGGGACGCGTGAATTGCAATTTCCATACAAACTTCTATCGGTGGTAAACTATACGTCGTCCCATTGACAGACAGCGTGTACGGATAAGGTGAGTTGCCGTCGATAAGTTTATTGGGACAGAAAAGTCAACGATAGTTACGATTTTTATCTCAAGTTCTTAATTGAGATAAAAATCGTATATACAGGATCTACTTTACAATTGATAACCTGCTCAACCCCAATATTTGCATATTAGGAAATGGACTTGAGATGTCGCTCTTGTAAATCTAAACAATTTGTTATGTTTTTAAAGTGATAACCCTCACATCTATGATCAATACATAAATAAAATTAGAAAGCAAAATTTTATGAACGATGCGGGACTCGAACCCACGACCTCTGGCGTTCCGTGCCAGTGCTCTACCAACTGATCCAACCGTTCAAGTGACGTATCGTCATACAATCTTGTATGCTTTGTTCAACTCTCAGGTTGCGGCTATCTCTTGATCTATCAACTGAATTTCCAACTGAGTTCAAAACATTCAGTCTACTGAATATTGGGAACGACCGTAAATAACCTACCCCTCCAACAATTGTGTGTAATAGCTACTCACCAACTGCATACATGACGAGCGAGTGGTCGTGTAAGGTGGCGTTGTTCAAAACTATCGACTCCTTTATCCGCACTCCGCTCCCCACCGTCACTCCGGCGCCGATAGACACGTTCGGACCTATCTGGCAGATACATCACGTCAAAATGCGAAACGCCATTAGACCTTCACTTTTTTTTATGAGAGTAAGGGACAAGACGACCAGGACCTTTATTTATTTATTTATTAATATTTGCGAGACAGCTAGCTTACAATTATAACTTATGAAATAATTAAAACTAATGAAGGCTACTTAAAAGTTTCCACATTTATGTAGGACTATTGTTATTATTTAATTTTACGCTTCAAAACTATATTAATACAATTACTTAAATTGGAAGAACATATTAGTAAAAGTTATTTTTAATTTAGTACTAGATATAGAAAATAAATCTAGATCTACGTCATTTCACAAGTCGTTATAACTTCTGGAGGATCTAGTAATGAAGCTATTTGCACGATAGTTACACCTCGCCATGGGAGTATGTAAAAAGCTAGGGTTATTTATTTATTTAAAACATCACAAAATAACTTACATCTAATAACGGATTTACAATATTTATAATAAGACATGATATTTGTGCGTGTGTGGTTTGGTGAGAGTGTGTGTGTTTGTGAATTACTCTAAATTTAACCTTCCTTTAGATTTTTACTAACACTGCTTTTAAAGCAGCCTTTACTGTTATTAAAAAGTTCAGCACTGTTGAATTGCTTAGTATAGCTGCGTAGAGTGCGACACATTACCGAATTTTCATAATAATTAGTGTGACTCAGCGGGACTTGGAATAGAGACGAATTAGAAAGGCATGCGCTACTAGTCCAAGCATGCTAAGTAACTCTAGACAGTCGATCTTATTGTTCGCTATACTGCATAAATACGCCAAATCTGCTGTACGACGCGTCTGCTGAAGCGTTTAGCTGATAATGCAGTGCTCAGGATTCTTGAAAAACCCAAAAATTCTGAGCGGCACTACAATTGCGCTCGTCACCTTGAGACATGAGATGTTAAGTCTCATTTGCCCAGTAATTTAACTAGCTACGGCGCCCTTCAGACCGAAACACCGTAATGCTTGAACATTACTGTTTTACGACAGAAATAGGCGCCTTTGTGGTACCCATAATCTAGCCGGCATCCTGTGCAATGGAGTTACCGAACAGTAGCCGGAAAAAGTTGTATAAAATTGCATGTGTCGAGGTTTAGCAGCCAACTAAATTAAATAGTAGGTAAAACTCATATCTGTCGTGCAATTTAAAAATGGAATGATCTTTTATCTTGGCTCCTAAAATTAGCAACCAAGGAGGTAACATATCAAAGTTTTAATTAAGACGACCCATATAGCCGAATGGTTAGTGACCCTGACTACTAAGGTAGAGGTCCCGCGTTCGAATCCCGGTAGGTGCAATAATTTATATGATGAATATGGATGTTTGTTTCCGAGTTATAGATGTTTTTAAGTATTTATATATGTTTAACTAAGTATATTGTATTAAATATAGTGTACCCATAGTACAGGCTATGCCTAGTTTGGGGCAAGATAATTTGTGTAAAAGTGTGTCAATATTATTATTATAATTAATATATATTTATTATTACACATTTATTAAACTTACCACAGCAGTACTATCAACTACAGCTGTCGGGTGTATGTACACGTCTGGTATGATCGTACATGGAGATTTGCTGTACTTGTTTCGATGCAACTCAAGGTAGTGTCGGTTGGCGTAGATCGCCGAACCAGCCGTCTTCACTTGAGACCACCAATTTGTGCTCTGGAAGTTAGAAAAGACACTGTGTTTCTTGGATTTAGGATTAGTGTTAGTTATGAGAGGTGTAGTTACTGATCTACATAATGGCTTCGATTTGAATTAATAAATATTGATATTCTTATTTTAGATATCACAAATCCGTTGTATCCTTTTTAGGATCATCATCATCATCAGCCGGAAGACTTCCACTGCTGCCTGCACAAAGGCCTTCTCCAAACATTGCCAGGACGATGTGTCTTGTGCTGCCCTCATCCAACGTATTCCGGCAATATTGACCAGATAGTCGGTCCATCTTGTGGGGCCTACCAACAATACGTCTTCCGGTGCGTGGTCTCCATTCGAGGACTTTACTGCCCCAACGGGCACCTGTCCATCAAACTATGTGCCCTGCCCACTGCCACTTCAGTTTCGCAATAATTTGGGCTAAGTTGGTGACTTTGGTTCTGCTACGGATGTAGATCCTTTGTAAAATACGAAATGAATAATAGCTTAATTTTCTCATTTATTCTACTAATACTACAAAATACATAATATTATTTAATATATAATAAACAGGGTGTCCCAAAGTTATGGGACATGAAGGGAAAGTACCTTAAATATCGAAGATAGGCTATTTTACTGAAAGAAGACTTTATGTTATTTTAAAAAGTTAGTACTTCTGCATTCAAAGATTTTCTAAAAATTACTTGCCTCGTCTGGGAATCGAACCGACACCCCTACTCTTATGATGCCAATCGAAAGAATGGCCAAAAACTAATAAAAAAACTTTCTAATCACCTAATCACCCTATATACTAAATAATATTTCGATTATTGCCAATGAAGTTTTCACTTCTGCCGTGCCGTGCGGACTCTTTGCGGAGTTTTTTTTTCACTCATGGTCCTTTTTTTTATGAAATAGGACGATAAACGAGCGTACGGGTCACGTGGTGTTAAGTGATCACCGCCGCCCACATTCTCTTGCAAGGCCAGAGGAATCACAAGAGCGTTGCCGGCCTTTAAGGAAGGTGTACGCGCTTTTTTTGAAGGTACCCATGTCGCATCGTCCCGGAAACACCGCACAAGGAAGCTCATTCCACAGCTTTGTAGTACGAGGAAGAAAGCTCCTTGAAAACCGCACTGTGGAGGACCACCACACATCCAGATGATGGGGATGATATCCTAACTAGTGGCGTGTCGTGTGAAGGTGGAACTCGGCGGCAGGAGTTAGATCTCAGCGAAATAAGGTACAGTCAGACCGAACAAAGAGTTTGGGTTCAACAAATTATTGTAATCTGTGAATGCCAAAACCACCAATCTTACCTGCATTGCAAACAGTTTGTTAGAACCAGCCAATGGTGAAAGCACATCTTGTTCCCATGAGATATAACCGGGGCTGACTTGGCCGTTTCCACTGAAATAATTTAATTTTTATTCAATTTAATTTTCATTATTTCTATTGTTTTGTTTTGTCTCCTTTGCTATTTAATTCAGTCATGTTTATATATCATTTTTAAATTATTACATGTAATTTTTTTTCAACTTTAATTGGATATTTTTAGAATAATAATTATATAATACTAAAAATATTTTAAGTTTAGAATATTAGTTATATTATTTTACTATAGTTGGTTCTAATACGTTGGTGGTAATACAAGGTAGTAATACATATTTATTGGTTCTGTGTTTTCTTGTGAATGTTGTATTTGAGTGAATGAGTCTATGAGTTATCTTATATATAAGTATGCAAGTGTAAAGTTGAGTAATGTTCAATAGTTTCTTGACTGAAACCGAAATTCTATGCGGCATCACAATTATTACTAGAGACAATCCAATAACTAAAAAGTTTTAAAAAGAACTTTGCTGATGATAATTCCGTTTATTAATAAATCATTCATATATAGAATTAATAAATATGCAGTTCAAATTGTTATAACACTTTTTCTTAATGACACCAAGGACTGGGAATAAAGCGAACACCCTCAGTCTCTTTAATTATAAATGTTTATTGTACGATATCACATTGTAATCCATATTTTATATTTAAAAAAAAGCCCGCTGAGTTTCTTGCTCCCATTCTTTTCAGGTCTGAGGCAGTCTCTTTTGAATGGGTGGTAGTTTTTGACGTTCAATAAGTGATTTTAAATCCTATTTTGAATAAAAATATTTGAATTTGAATTTATAGTTGAAACTAACATCCAAGTACCTAACTATATACTGTAATACAGCCTATAATTAATTTTAGTATTATTTAACCAGCTTGGTAGATATTGGTTGATTTTTGTTGCATCACTTTATACATAATTATACATTGCGATTGAAATTATATGTAAAAAGATGAGGCTGTAAAAGTAGATTTGAAAGAGTGGCAATGAGTTCCTTGCCACTTATTCTCATTAAAGCTCAACCTTTTCCGAATTGGTGTTAAATTTAAAAAGAAAACAAAACTTTTGACATTCATAAGTGTCAATTCATTGAACGATAAAGATATAAAAAGATACAAAGTTTATTTAAAACGTAAGAAGATGTATTATGGGTTATTTTTCCAACTTGGTGCGTAATTGTTTGTGAAGATTCCCTGGGTTCATTCTATTGATCTCTAAAATTAGGCATAATAAAAAGCATTACCTATAAAATTCATCTTGCTTCCTCTGAAATGCATCGGCCATTATTGAGAACACTTGCAGCGAACACACATACACTCCGCAGTTGATCAAAGTTGAGACATAGCTGTTTGGTTTCTCCACATAATGTGTCACTGCTTTAGTAGAAGCCTCTCGCACCATGCAACCATAGAAGATTGCTTGCTGCCGTGTTGCTTCTGTTCCCATCATTGTTACCTAAAATGAAGAGAAAAATACATACATACATAGGCATAATCACGCCTCTTTCCCGTAGGGGTAGGCAGAGACCACTTCTTTCCACTTGCTACGATCCTTACATACTTGTTTCGCTTCATCCACTTTCATTATTCCTTTCATACATGCTCTCCGGTTTAGGGTACTCTTGACCTGGCCGTTTTTCAAGACATCCCTGATTTCATTCACACTGGCCCTATACACTTTCTTTGTCAATCGTTCTTCATTCATTCTCTCTACATGTCCAAACCATCTCAGCATAGAAAAATACAGACATACAATACATACACATACCCAGAAGAGAAAAATACAATTTACTAATGAATATTTTAAACAAATGGTCACAGAAACTAATCCATTGGTACCTGAGAGATGCTAAAGGAAAGAGAGGCGGAGATACTAAGGTGGGAAGATGACATAAAGAAGGTTGCTGGACCAGTCTGGAGTAGAGAAGAGCGGGAGAGAGAGCACTGGAAGGTCCTATGTCAGTGGACAAGCTAGATATATTGCTGAAAAATAGAGGAAAAAAAAATAAATAAACATGTTACTACATCACTAATATCTAGAAATAAAGGCTATCTTTATCTTTAATGTATATTTTAATTGATATTGAATTCTATTTATCATACAAATGATTGTATCTAACATAATTCAACTTGTGATTTTATCAAGAGGAAACAGAGAAAACTTAGAGATTATTACAAATCCTATTGAAATAAAGATATTTTCATGCTCTTGCTATTTATGCTTAACTGGAAACTGCAAATGTGAACAACACAAAGCTAATATTATGTTGTTCATATTAGATTTAAGACAGTGAATAATTATGTTACTGTGTAACTGGGAACCGAGTACTCTGCACAACTGAGACGCTTATGATATGGTATGGGCATTTTAATAGACTTCTCGGGTGTAACTATATGAAGCAAGTTCTCTGTACAGCTAAAGCCTTGTTTTAGAGGCATAGATTTAATCAATGAAAAGTCTTGGTTTAATAATAAAGCTATTATATTGCCATGTTATTTATACACATTTTCTGGTACTGGATTCAATTAGGATTAAAAGCCTCATGTCTGATTCAGATGTCACAGAAAACATCTACTATATACTTATCTTGATCTTACATCAGTTGGTGCTGGGGCTGCTGCGACTGCCACAGACAGTAAGTGTAGCAAATATGTAGGTCTCAGTGACTCATACATCTTTGTGCCATTTAGTGTCGAGACACTTGGCCCGTGAGGCCCAGAGGCCCGGAGAATGTAAAAAAATCATATCTTCACGCCTCATCAAGGCTACTGGAAACCCAAGAGCTGGCATCTATTTCGGTCAACAGATCAACTTAGCTTATTCTTGGTACAATTCCACATAATGATAGTTTCAATTTTACGTAGTCATAATGGTAAATATAGTTATAAGATTTGTTTTGTTTGAATTAATACATCTTGATATTTGATCTTACCAAAGCATTTGGCCTTTCTTCATGAAACTTCCACAGTTCCCGAAGTGGAAAATCAGCACATACATCTCCATTTAAAAGGAAGAATGCAGCTGGATTTCCGGCACGAACCTGATCTCTGAAGTGATATAGACCACCTCCCGTGCCAAGAGGTGTAAACTCTTGCAGATATCTGTTGCAGATGAAAAATAAATATTAACTACTTCTCTATAGTCCAAAAAATAATTTAGTTTATTCTCAAGCTGTAGCAGAGTAATTCTGATATAATATGAAGAGTGTGGGTCACAATACCCAACAGAAAAAAGAAGCAATAGATGTACAGAAACCACCATTATTATATATAATATGGTCTCTATCACACATGTTCAGTAATATTCATCAAGGAACAGTCTCTCATAGTTACTTTTTGCCATGGTGTTCCCAGCTCTATATGATTAAAGTCTGTACAAAAAGTATGCACAACCAACTCAAATCATGCTAAAACTTTTGTTAAGCCTCTAGTCAGGTAACAAAGCATCATGTATGATTTTCACATCAGTGAGTATATTAATCACAATCTTGTATACCTTTATAGTCCAAAAATAAGCAGCATTATCAGCTACATTGAATAAAAATTCGGTAACAATTACCTTATGATCATTTTATACTCTTTCTGCATATCAGTGATAAACTGTCCCATTGTTGATGCTGAATAAGATCCTATGATTAATATCTCTTTGCATTCTTCTAAGTTCGCACACGCGGCGATATGATGCTGTATTAAAGGTAAGCCAGCTATTGGAAACAGTGGTTTCGGAGTATCTAATGATAGTGGTCGAAAGCGAGTGCCTGAAATTAATCGAAAAGTTGGAACGTATACTGTATATTATAATTTGTCCTCAAAAAAGAACTAAAATAATTATTATACAAATCTAGATATGTACTAAATAATATCACGCGATTGAAACACAAAAAGCAGTAATTAACATTAAAAAATAGATAAAATAACGATAAAGATGACGTCGACTAAAATTGTACCTTTTTGTGGCCCACCAATAAGTATTACAGCTTTCAACATATTGATGGCCTATTTACAATATACCAAAACACTAATAAGAAATTAATCAACAAAGATCAAAAAATACTTAGAGGACTTCTTGCTTGTTTATTTTAAATTAACATCGAAAGTGGAAACAAACATAAACACTGTACATAGGTACTACATGTACAATTGTACAGTTGTACACCAAGCACAGCCGGCGTAGATGTCAATGTCAATTGTCAATAATGTCACAATTATTTTTTAATTTACTTAGTGGCACGGGACTTAGGTCTCAATTATTAATTATTTTCCGTCTGAATGCCAGTTCAATGTCAATTATCTACTGTCTTCAACGTAGATAGAAGATGAACAACTTCTATCTATTCTATTTCAAATGTAAATAGCACTGACCTCTACTATTAATACAGGTCAGTGGTAAATAGTGATTCTAGTAACACATAATACGATGGATGTTTTAATGAATAAAGAACTGATTGGAAGTAATTACGATAATTTTATTTATAATATAAAATAAAGACAGGATCGAAACATTCAGTTCGTTCAGACGGGTGTCACACCAAACTTTTGACAATTACATCGTTCACCAAGAAGGTGTGTAGGCTAAAGGCTGCCTTCTTAACATCCCGTCTTGTTTTGGATAAGACTAAGCGTAAAGGAATGCTCAGCTCTTTTATCCGGGGCTTGAATAGCGGTTTGGTTAGGAAGTCGTCGAGCTGTTCCACTGCATTTATATTAAGGACCTTAAGGCTTCCTGTACTCACACACTCGAGTACAAAGAAATGTCATATCTGAATGTGCTTCGTCCTCTGGTGCCTTTCATAAAGTGAGTCATGGACTAAACATATCGCAGACTCTATAAACTCACTGTCTAGATACAAGTTCTGCATAAACTTCAGTCACTTCCCCAGTCACCATAAACTTCAGAATTCTCTTTAGCCATATGACCTCCTGGCCGTTTCGCTGGCTACCACTATCTCCGCCCCTTGCTTTGCCAGGCGTTTGCTCCTTTTAAATATACATCCTTCAGACCATTCCATCACAATAGCTTTTGATACATCTATTTGTTGCAGTGTAATATAGGAATGTTGTTATGTATTGGTATGTACCATAATTAATGGTGCCTTGTATGTAACAAAAGATCCTCTTCACTCTCACACATCTTCGGGATTAGGATTGTCTAATTTTCTTGAGACAACACTAACAGCGTAAGCTATGTCCCTAAATAAGAAATTGCACGGAGCCTGCTTCAAACCATATATACTCCTTTTTTCCAACCCCTTGATTCTAGATATGGCGTTCTAATCGATATTTCAAGGGACATTCAGTTCCGTGGTCACACAGAGAAAATGACCTCTAAAAAGCTTGGTGTACTCAGTAAGGCGAGACAGTACCTACTTCACTACAAGCCAACGCCAGCAGCACGGATTCTAACCGCATCATGTCGACGTATGGCATTCTAAAACCGCGCAATTTACGAGAAATTTCTTGTCTCGCACAGCCTCTTTACGCAATCAATCGATTACCGGCTGCAGTTTTCCCCACTTCCAGGGACTTACGAGGCAAGGAAGACCTTCAAGCTTAGAGCATTTACCCAACTTAAAGACGGGCAACGGTCCACGGGCAAATGCCTCATCACTTCCCACCATGTGAGTCTCTTGGCCGTTTGCCCCATTTATAATAAGATACATAATAGCTTTAGGAGTAAATTGATACACTTTTATGATAAAGTCCTAGCCACTGTTCAGGCATTATCTATAAATAAGTTTAAATGTTTTATTAAAAATGGCTCTATCGTAAATCCTACTTCTCCACAGCTGAATATCTAAGTAATCAGACAGACTGGGACTAGATTATGTTTATTTGAACAATATTGTATATTTAATTAAAAAAGAGCGGGATAAAGAATGCTGGGAGAAATTCTTGCGCCGCTTCTTCTCTATCAGAGATTAATTTTGAGAAAAATAAATGCCTTTTATTAAAAAACGGTGCTTTAACTACACGTAATGTGTAGTTAATACTGTAGTTACACTTAACTAGAAATAAGTTATATGAAGGTAAAAAAAGTAAATAAAAATACAATTCTTATATAAAACATTTATTTTACTAAATATAATATTCTTACAATACATTTCAACAGCTTATGCGCTATATTTTCACATTATTAATTTAATCTCTCTCACATAAATGAAATCCATATATCTTACATAGTGTACCATAATATAAAAATCTTAGATACGCGTAGACATAGAATATAAAATGGCAGATATCCCTCATTACAAATTTCATCTATAAAATAATAACGAAAAATAATATACGTTGATTTCATATAATGTTTATTACAGTGACGTACAACAAACAACTAGTCTCACAATCACGCTCAAAAACTGTTTATAGCAAAACTCTGCCTACGCGTCTAATAGGCAGAGTTTTCATTCCGTTGTGTTATGACCGCGCTTTGAATACAACGCCACACAATGACAAAGTGTTCAGTGAAAAACAATACAATTAACGGCATACCGAAACATAAAAAGGATGGAGTGTCGAATTTCAGGTAAGTGGCTCTTTAAATTAACAAAATTGTGGAACTGACTTCACGTTTTTAATAATTTTGCTAAAAAATTAAATTTTAAATGTTCTTGTCTCGTGATCGCGTCCATCTCGCGCGTGTAGTAGTGTTACTACTTGTATTAAGCGTATACAATAGACTTTGAACCTTACTGCCACGAAATAAGGATGATAATTTGAATGAATGATTTAATGTCTATATAACTTAATGTTAATAGGCGATTGGGAATCTATTTGTTTATTGTACGTCAATGGTTAAATATAATGATATACTAAGGTATTAAGGTGCTGTTATCATAGAGACGCACGCCTCAACATAACATCCCACAGTCCTCGATTCTGAAATAGTAAAAAAAATTGTCAGATATTCAACCTTCCATCATCGTCCGTTTTATTCGTCACCTGGACAGCAAAGCCAAACTGGCTTCGAAGAAATTAGGGATCATAAAAATAGTACAGCACATTCTAGCGCTCTACAAAGCGCAATATATATATTGAGTACCGTATCTTTACAATAAACTAAACGCAATAAGCAAACATCTATCCCCTAAATTATATTCATTGAAAGAAGGCTTTTCATGAAGCACTTCAAAATATGTCCTATGAAGATACAGAAAAATTACTAACAGTATTAAAATAAACATTATATTTTATTTGTATTAGTTAATAGTCATTACTTTGAGGACATTGTTTACTTATATACTTACTTAACCTACAGATTAATTTATACCTTTTTACTTTATAAAGTTTATCTTTTTTGTGATTATTTCTCTTTACTATAAGCTCTTCACGCCTGAAACACAGGTTTACCTACTTCAGGCACAGTGTTAACCAGCTTTTGAGTAAAACCATTATTATTATTATTCTTATTTTGTATTTTAATAATCTCTTCATAAATATCGGCTAATCGGCTCAAACAGCTGGAATTGTCGGCGATGCTTAAGACCACATAACAGAAGAAAATTTCATTAAGGCGAGGTTATGGCGATATACAACATTTATTTATTCAATATTCATAATAAAGTAATAACATTTAAAATATACATTATATCTACAATTCTGCATACATATTTTGTTCTGACTGATCGCAATCACGTAGTAAAATGATCCGAGTTTACGTGAAAGAGCATTACCCTTTCCCTACCGGGAAACGGTATGCCTCAGATCGGCGCGATTTAGCAATAGATTGCTTATAATGAGGATGATTTGACTATCAGAAAGCTATCGAAACAAGCTATAAGACCATGCAAAATAAATCATCTTATAAACAAAATAAGGGTCAGAGTTTGGTGAGGGTGTAGGGTGCCATACGGCACACTCGGGTTTGGTGTAACTGTACCTAGTGCTCTGGGGCATTTGGGCGATTTGGGAAGGTTAAATAACCGACCGTGACAGTGTCTCTATTATTTAACAGTACTGAATACTCACAAAATAAAGTGCTCGGCGTGTCAAAAAATTGTCACTGCATCTGTACGTGTGTTCAAAAAATTGTACTTTTTTTATGGAATAGGAGGACAAACGAGCATACGGGTCACCTGGTGTTAAGTGATCACCGCCGCCCACATTCTCTTACAACACCAGAGGAATCACAGGAGCGTTGCCGGCCTTTAAGGAAGGTGTACGCGCTGTTTTTGAAGGTACCCATGTCGTATCGTCCCGGAAACACCGCACAAGGAAGCTCATTTCACAGCTTTGTAGTACGTGGAAGAAAGTTCCTTTAAAACCGCACTGTGGAGGAACGCCACACATCGAGATGGTGCGGATGATATCCTATGTCTACGCAACGCCAAGTGATCCAGCCGTTCACGTACTATACGTATAGTGGTCATACCTAGGAGAGCACGAAACTGTCGATGGCAGCCACATCGGGATCACTGCCATCCGCTCTATTCTTGAGATGCTGCAGCGTGTTGTGGAAATGCCTCGTGGTCCGCTCCACCTCTTCGCACTGGTCAAGGTTTGCCAGCTCCTCGCGAATCTTTTGTATTATCTAAACAAAATTTAAACTCAATATGAATTATTATTTTTAAGATTCCGCTTAGTGCATTATATATTAGTAAAAGTTGTTTGACTTGAAGTTAACCATGTATGTTATTTAGAATAAAGGAAATATGTCTAGGATAGCTTCCATGTCCTTCACAGGAATACGTGGAGGTAACAAATTGAGATTATCACCAGATATTTCTTTTATGGAAGAGGACAGACGAGGGTAAGTGATTACACTCTCTTGTAACACTAGAAGAATCACAGGATTATTTGCGGCCTTTTACGCAGGTTTGTGCGCTTTTAATGCATAATTTTAACGTCACCATGTCGTATCATTCTGAAACACTGAGAAAGGAAGATCATTCCATAATTTGTTTGCGCGTGAAAGCAAGTACAGTTATCAGGTAACTGAATATATCGTATGCCATTTTGCGTGTACATCTGTGTGCGTGTACGTTGGTGCATGCGTGTACGTTGGTGCATGCGTGTACGTTGGTGCGTGCGTGTACGTTGCCGCATGCGTGTACTTTGGTGCGTGCATGTACATTGGTGCGTGCGTGTACGTTGGTCCGTGCGTGTACGTTGGTCCGTGCATGTACGTTGGTGCGTGTGTGTACGTTGGTGCGTGCATGTACGTTGGTGCGTGCGTGTACGTTGGTCCGTGCGTGTACGTTGGTGCGTGCGTGTACGTTGGTGCGTGCGTGTACGTTG
>CATIXQ010000012.1:12257256-12312000 GCA_949711755.1 Leptidea juvernica | reverse complement strand
CTCACCTTAAACTTAGTTTATATTTCAAAACAATGTTTGCCTGTTCAGCTCTAGTAGAATATAAATGATCACCTTAATGGCAGTTCAGCCAGTTCCGCTTTCACCAGCAAGCTGATCGTCTGATGACAAAACTGGAATAGCTTCTGGCATTTCTTCTCCCACATCGAGTCCTTTAAACAGAATAACGACATGATTTACTCAATACAATATATCATAAAAGTAAATAGTGTATATTAAAAAGAGTATATAATATATTATTATATAATATAGAATTAGAAGAATAGTGCCATTGCTAATATTAAAATTTAAAAGTAAAATTTGAAAAATAACAAAATTTTATGAACGATGCGGGACTCGAACCCACGTCCTCCGGCGGTCCGTGCTGGTGCTCTAAACAACTGAGCTAACCGTTCGAGTGAGGTCTCTTTATAAAATCTTGTATGCAAAATTTTATTTGAACTTTTGTTGTTTTTCAAATTTTATTTGTGCATTAATCCTAGAAGTGAGGGTTATCACTTTAAAAACATAACAAATTAAATTTAAAAGTGTATCATTATAGAAAAATAATAAATTGTTTAGATTTGAAAGAGCGACAGATCGAGTCAATTTCTTGGCTCAGTGGAAGAGTGCTCACACGGAACGCGAGAGGTGGCGCGTTCGAGTCCCGCATCGTTCATAAATTTTGGTAACAAATTTAATTGCATATAAGTTAATAAATACCGTAAGGTATAAAATATACATACTGTTCGCGATGAACAAAAGAAAGATTGATATCTTCTTAAAGATATTATTTATTATAAAGGCCGGCAACGCTCCTGTGATTCCTCTGGTGTTGCAAGAGATTGTGGGCGGCGGTGATCACTTAACAACAGGTGACCCGTACGCTCGTCTGTCCTCCTATTCCATAAAAAAAAAGATGTATAATCGTCTGTCTTAACAGGATTACAATTATCTTTATGGTTTCTTGTGTAGTTCAGGTGTCGTGTACAACTAGTTGAAGTAGATTAGAATGAATGAATGAATGTTGTATTTGTCAGATAGATGAAGGATGAAGTATTCACAGAGTAGGTAAATTGAGTAAATAATTGTTTGATAGGTTTAGGTGTATGGCTGGATATAATAATAAAATTAAATTAAATCCACTCGACGATAGGAAACCTGGCGTCGACACATACCTCCTCCTTGAGGTCCTTGTACGCAAAAGCCAGTTGGTACGCTTTGAAGACGACCGGCGGTAACGTGTGTTGGATGCGTTTCGCCCCGCCGCTCTGAAGAGCTTTTCGCGTCGCGTTCAATATCTGATACTGTTGCTGCGCGACGTCCGACTTGAAGTGATGAATCAGTCTGTCAACAATATACATTAAGGCTAGGTTGCATCACATTAGCTGTTATAATTAAGGTTAAAGTCAAATTTTAAGTTTAACACTTACATCATCTATACGTCTAGAATAATTAGATAGACTATGACAGCTGTGAAAACGCGATTTTTTTTTATATAAACGGGCAAGAGGCTCACGGGATGGGCAACGACCCATGGACATCCGCAACATCAGGTGCATGAGATGCGTTGCCGGCCTTTAAGATGGGAGTATGCTCTTTTCTTGAAGGTCCCTTAGTCGTATCGGTTCGGGAATTGATTCCACAAAAGTGGCTGTGCGAGGCAAGAAATTTCGAACAAAACGCGCAGTTGTGGAATGCCAGACGTCTACGTGATGCGGATGGTACTTTGCACGTAATGTCCGATGGTGGAATTCGGCCGCTGGAATCAACCCGAACAGCTCCTCTGAGCACTCCCCGTGATAAATGCGGTAGAAGATGCAGAGAGAACCCACATCTCTACATTTAGAGTTAAGCCACGTATTCATTAGTAAACATTTGTTAATATAAACTGTTCATAAACAATGTTTCTTAATGTTTCATCATCTCTGTAAACAGTTTATAAACAGTTGAGAAACATAGGTGATGAAACATTGTTAATGATACGTGTCCCCACTACGAGTGGAGAGCAAGACGAAACATCTAGTTTATAAACCCAATAGGATGCTAAAATTTCGTTTCTTTTTTTTTATTGATGGTCCAATCAATCTTAATAACATTTCAAAATCAGTTGGTGACATTCTGGTGAAGTTCTGAAATGATTTATCAAATCCGCGGAGGTCATTAAATACATAACTTCTATTCAACAAATAGTTTCGAATCCACAACTTTCCTTCTCTGTTTTTTTTTCGATTAATGCTCTTGTGAATTATTATGTAAGCAGCAGAGAGCATCACTACCTCCTCGGGCGACATCCTGTGAACAACTGACAAGTGTGGACGGCCAAGTTTCAGAAACATGTGTTTATTGTAAACTTGTTTAACGCTAGTCATAAACAGTTTATCAACAAATGTTTACTAGTGAATACGTGGCTTTGGCTTAAACTCTATTTTGAGCTATGCACACTAACACAGTGTCATACAAATCGCGAGTGCAAGACGTAGCTTGTCACGCACACTAAACTAATATTCCTGGCCTGTTTTCATCGGTTGTCGAACAGCAAGAGACTCTAACTAGACTTATAAATTATCTAAGCTTTATATGGCGGCGACGTGGGGCGGGTCGTTCCCTTCCCTAAAATATGGTCGAGGGAGGCGATGGCTGGTCCATGCGTCATGCTCGTGAACGGGTGCTATAAGTATTAATTTACTTTTTTTTCTTTTTTTGACTTACTCATGTAGCCTTTCAGTTTTTGACTTTTGAGTATTTTTGTTGCGTCACTTTGCATATATTGTAATTGAAATGATTTGTAAAACAACTAAAATGTAAATCTTGACTTAAAAGAGTGGCAATGAGTAGCGGTAAATTCAATAAGAAACAATATTTATATATTTTTTTTTGACATTCATAAGTATCAGTTTTGTGACCTACATGAATAAAGTGTTTTTGAATTTGAATTTGAAAATAATATGCACGACGTCAAAGAGAGCAAATGCGAGACGCGAAGCAAGAGCGTAGCACGACGGTTGTGTTTAATTACAAAACTCTTTTTTAAATAAGGGACGAGACGAGCAGGACGTTCAGCTGATGGTATTTGATACACCCTGCCCATTAACATGCAGTGCCGCTCAAGATTCTTGATAACTCGTAACATTACATGACGTTAAGTCTCATTTTCCCAGTAATTTCACTAGCTATGGCGCCCTTTAGACCGAAACACAATAATGCTTACACAATACTGTCCCGCAACTCTTCGCTTTCGGTTTGTTGTGCCCACTTTGTATTTTGACGTCTCCGCGTCGGTTCGCATTGATGTGTCACAATACCTTTATTAAAACGATTTGTTTTGTACAGTTTCGGCCACACTTGGAATACGCTCCTTAGTATTTTGATTATTTAACCACTAACGCACAGGCGAGTAAAAAAAGAAGGACTCCGCGCCGTGATGTTAGCAAGTGAAGCACCTTTATGCTAGTATGTGTGCGGTTACGAGGGATATCACTTACACAAATTTTTCTCGCTTAAATAGTCATATATGGCCACAAATACTTTTATAGTATCGTTTTTACACTTTTTCACAACGCATGACGGCATTTTTAAAATATTTTAATACGACGCAAACTGATCTGTCAGACGATGGCAAATCTCATAATGGCGGCCGATCGGCTTGTATTAGTGTAAATGTGTGATCGTGGGGCTATATATTTACTCGTTTACCGGCTTGTTATGGTGCTTCACTGTTATGTATGGTGACACGGAGTCCTTCTTTTTTTACTCGTCCCTACACTAACGCAAAAATTTATTAGTAAGTTTTTGTGGGGCGATGTATATGCTTTTACAACAAGATTCCAGAAAATGTTCAAAACAGTATTACGCTATTCAAAAGAATTGTTTAAAAAACGTTTGTGTGGTAAAGGTTACTATAACATAAATGACTTTCTTAATGATACCACAGATTGGGAATGGAAAGGGCGACCGCCCCCGAGCTATTAAATAATAAGTTTAATTGTAGAATATTACTTTGTAAACATATTTTTTTGATGAAAAAAAAACCGCTGAGTTTTTTGCGCCCATTCTGCTCAAGTCTGAGGCATTCGTTTTGGAATGGGTGGTAGTTTTTGACTTCCAACAAGTGATGTCCATCCTTTTGAATAAAAATATTTGAATTTGAATTTAACGTAAAAATTGCCAAATCAAAATTGATCACGCATTATCATCGGGTTGTCAGATTGTCTATCATCATCAGCCGGAAGATGTCCACTGCTGGACATAGGCCTATATTGTGTTTACGCTATTATATTTATAAGACTTCTGCTTGATCACCAAGCTAACAGCAGAATCTTAAAATTCACAGTACAAACTGTACAAGATGTCGAGCTCAAAAATGCACTTGTGACCACATTAAAAGAGTTAACGCAATGAGATATCTTGGAATAGTCGTAGACGAAACATTAAGTTTCAGAGATCACGTTGCTGCTGTCTCAACTCGTTCACGAAAATTGGTATACACCATTAAATTGCTTCGAGAGTCCGCTGAGATTTCATTATTAAAAAGCATCTATTTAGCCCTCGGACAATCAATCATAAATTACTGCATTCTAGCCTGGGGAGGTACAAATTCCACCAATTTCATAAAATTGCAAAGAGCGTAAAGAGCTGTGTTAAAAGTCGCTTTGAGGAAACCGATTAGATACAAAACGAATGATTTGTACAGCGACGCTCAGGTACTCAGCGTTCGAAAGCTGTACCTGATAAGATGGCGATGCATGTCCACAAAACAGCTCTGAACTCAAAACATTACAATACATTGCTTTAAAACTGAGTTTACAAATTGCCTGTTACTACTGTCAAAAATGCATTTGCATGTCGCTTTCCAACCTTTTTGTACCCCCGGATTTATAATAAACTGGTCCAGCTATGTAAATTTAAAGAACACTCCATCTACAAGGCTAAAGAGCTTCTATCAAAATTTTTAATACAACTATCCTATATGGAAACTGAAAATCTTCTTAAGGTACAATCCTAAAAAATACATACACACAATTTCACCTACATATACACACAATTAATACTTGTATGGTTATTACTATTAGTTTATTTCTTTATATGATTAGTAAAATTTTAGTAATCAGCTTGTTGTCACTAGCCGCTTGTATATCTTTATTGTCTGTGAATTCTACTATTTCCCCCACGAGACAGGCAACGCCTAGTGTGGGGGTCAGTATAAAATGTTAATTTGTACATGAAAAGTGCGAAATAAATAATTTTGTATTTGTATTTTGTATATTCTAAGTGTATGGTGGCTGTTACCTTGCGAGTAACCCCTGCTCCTCCATAAAGTCCTCAGGATCAGGCTCTCCACTCGGCTGGTCAGGTTGATCTTTCACCAGCACGTCTACCATCGATAGTACAGCTTCAGCCTGGTGGCAAGAAATTAGTGTTCATCATCATTATCAGCCGGAAGATGTCCACTACTGGACTAAGATCTCTCCCAAAGGTCCTGCGCTGACCTCATCTAACGTATTTCGGCGATCTTGACCAAGACCATCGGCCTACCTTTACTGCCCCACCGGCGATCTGTCCGTCTAATTAAGTACCCTGCCCACTGTCAATTCAGTTTCGCAATCATTTCAGTCTATGCTTGGAAAGTCCTACGGATCTTCTCATTCCAGATTCGATCCCATAGGGAAACTCCGAGCACAGCCCTCTCCATTGAAATAAGTGTAATGTTAACTTTAACTGACTTTATAAAGGTGTAAACATTTGTGCACGTAAGTAGTTTAACTTGTTTGACACAGCAAAACAAATATAGCTCAAAAATAAAATGGACCAATAATAATAATTATGAGTATGATTTTAATAAACAGCATCCAATTTTGAATATAAAATATTTGTATGCATTAACAATTAAACAAAATTATAATATTTTATATGTTATAGAAGCACTTGTTTAAAATTCTTGATTATTGGCATTACAATATCACTAAAACCAGACTAAATTTTTTAACGTTAAATTGTAAGAAATGACATCAATTTAGAATCTACATATCGACAATATACAACACTAGTAGTAGTAGTAGAAGTGGCAATATATCCAAAATTTTATAATTATTAACTAATTAAACCAAATATTTAGAAACAAACGATATCAATCTGACTTACACATTTGCCTTACTGTCGATAGATGGTGCTATTCGCAA
The DNA here is from genome assembly GCA_949711755.1 of Leptidea juvernica. Classification (NCBI taxonomy): domain Eukaryota; kingdom Metazoa; phylum Arthropoda; class Insecta; order Lepidoptera; family Pieridae; genus Leptidea; species Leptidea juvernica. The sequence goes on along the minus strand of CATIXQ010000012.1, from coordinate 12,305,824 downwards.
CAAATGCAATGCGATTTTCAAGAAACTTTCTTCCGCATACCACCACGCTGTGGAATGCGCTTGCTTGTGCAGGCCGGCAACACTCCTGTGATTCCTCTGGTGTTGCAAGAGAATGTGGGCGTTATCACTTAACATCAGGTGACCCACTCTTTTGTCCTCCTCTTCCATAAAAAAATGCTCCGCCATATTGTTATTAGTTATATAGTCTTTAAAAGTGTTTCTCAAGAATCTTAATTATTCTGTGGTGATCCAATAATGAATTTTCTGTTGTCACATCTAGTCACTCGTTATCTATGAACCAATGGTTGGCTCCTTTGCACAGGATGCCGGCTAAATTATGGGTACCACAACGGCGCCTATTTCTGCCGTGAAGCAGTAATGTGTAAGCATTATTGTCTTTCGGTCTGAAGGGCGCCGTAGCTAGTGAAATTACTGAGCAAATGAGACTTAACATCTTATGTCTCAAGGTGACGAGCGCAATTGAAGTGCCCCTCAGAAGTTTTGGGTTTCTCAAGAATCCTGAGCGGTACTGCATTGTAATGGGCAAGGCGTATCAGTTACCATCAGCTGTTTCGCTCGTCTCGTCCCTTAGTGTAATAAAACAATTTATTTAATTTTGTGTAGTGAGTAACTGACTAGTTCGTAGCGACCGTGGCTCGCGTCGACTGTTGACGGCGATAGTCATATCGTCGGTATGATTTTGATGCGATGTTGCTTTAAAACTACTGAAAAGGGGTGCACTTAGGGGTAGATATATATGTTGGTTTTATGGTAAAAGTATTTATTTACTTAAGGTATTAAACTTATCTATGATACTTGTTAAATTACTATATTTATTGGTTCTACTGGTGAATACGCGGATTTCTACTATTAATTGGTTAAAATGGTTAAAATGGTTACTCGGACCAGTCCTGTAATGGTTATAAGCAAATGGTTAATGGTAACTAGGACCGGACCGATCAATGGTTACTCGCGTACTGCATCTCTACTATGCATTGATAATAATGGTTAAAATGGTTACTCGGGCCGGTCCTGTAATGGACAATGGTAGCTAGGACCGGCCCGATCAATGGTCACTCGCGTACGCCTCACTAAAGGCAACACATGGTTTTATTACAATTAATTTTATCTACTAAGCAATATTTGTAATATAATGCTGTTCGATGGATTAACTTCGAACAACTACCCTACTTCTTTCTAGTATTATATTTTTTTATAAAATACTAGCTGACCCGACAGTCGTTGTTCTGTATATAATAAATAAGATAATGTTTTGATATGAATTTGTCAATAATATATCATAACATCAAAAATTACTTAACTACAAAAATATGCACCCTGCTGTCGTAAGGAAATTGTTTCACAGCAGAACTGTCAAACCGTGCATCAATAAATTCTCTCATAGAAATTATGTATGGACACATCAAAGGAAAAACAAATTTGCTGTTTTTATTTAATTTATCAGCATTTTCCTATTTATTCAATTCCTTTTAAGCCTTCTCTGGACTTCCACGAATAATTCAAGAGCAAAATTAGCCAAATCGGTGCAGCCGTTCTCTAGTTTTAGCGAAAGTAACGAACAGCAATTCATTTTTATATATATATATATAAATAGAAGATAGATTATAATATTTAGAAGAAATTTATATAAGCTATACTTACCTACTTAACATATTTTAATTAATATTAAGTACTAGCTGACCCGACAGACGTTGTTCTGTATATAAATATAACTTTATTTTTTACCTCCTGAGTAAGTTAGAAAGATTCTAGTAAGTTATTCATTTTAAACTTTTCTTTCAATTTGATTTCTGAACGACGGGGGACATATCAAAGGTAAAGCAAAATTGATTTTCTTATTAAATTCCGAGCATTTTCATATTTATTCAACCTTATTCAAACTTTTGAACCTTCCCTGGACTTCCACGAATAATTCAAGACCAAAATTAGCCAAATCGGTCCAGCCTTTCTCGAGTTTTAGCGTGACTAACGAACAGCAATTCATTTATATATACGAGGGGCGGTCAAAAAGTTCGCGGAATGGCGGGGTTGGCGGGGGTGAGGTCGCTCCTCCAGGTAGCCGCTACTTGAGTAACTCATAATTACTATATATGCCAATTTCTAGCCTAATTGGGTCATTAGCTTTCGAGTTACAAACGAGTGAACAAGTAAATCGGGAACAAACTAGCCACTATGGAGAAAATTGAACATCGCGCCGTCGTAAAGTTCCTCACCAAACAAGGAAAAACGCCTCAAACTATTTTGCAAGAGATGTTAGCTGTTTACGGAGACTCTGCTCCTGGTAAAACCATGATTTACAAATGGCACGGCCTTTTCAAGCAAGGAAGGGAGTCAATTGAAGATGATCCTCGACCTGGACGGCCCATTGAGGCCACTACGCCGGAAATCATTGAAAAAGTTGAAAAACTTGTATTGGAAGACGGAAGGTTGAAGAAGAAACAACTTGCAGCATCAGTTGGAGTATCAGAAACCACAATTTTAAATATTCTTCATCAACATCTTGGCATGAGTAAAGTGTGTTCAAGGTGGGTCCCGAGAATGCTCACGCCGCTGCAAAAACGTGAGCGCGTCAACTGTTCCCGCGAGTATTTGGACCGCTGTGGAGAAGTTAGGGAAGAAATTATGGCCCGAATTGTAACCGGTGATGAAACTTGGGTTCACCACTATGAGCCTGAGTCAAAGCAGGAGTCGATGCAGTGGCACAAAAAAGGCACACCACCCCCAAAAAAATTTAAAGTGTCGCAATCGGCCGGAAAGATCATGGCGACTATTTTTTGGGATACTGAAGGTATTCTTTTGATCGATTATAAAGAACGTGGTGTTTCTATAACGGGAGAGTACTACGCTTCCCTATTGGACCGATTAAAAGAAGCTATTAAAGAAAAAAGAAGAGGAAAACTGACAAAAGGTGTACTCCTTTTGCACGACAACGCGCCCGTTCACACGAGTCATGTTGCGACGGCTGCCATTCATCGATGCGGTTTTGAACAACTACGCCATCCACCCTACAGTCCAGACCTGGCCCCTAGCGATTTTTATTTATTCCCAAAGATGAAGAAAGAGCTGCGTGGAAAAAAATTTAGAGACGATGATGAAGTCAAGTCGGCGATTTCGGCGTATTTTGACGCCCAAGACAAAACCTATTTTTTCGACGGTATTAATAAGTTATATGCCAGATCCCAAAAATGTATTCGTGTTAAGGGGGAATATATTGAAAAGGAAAAATAACATAATGTATCATTTCATCTTTTTTCCCAGTCATTCCGCGAACTTTTTGACCTCCCCTCGTATATAGACACTAGCTGACCCAGCAAACGTTGTATTGCCGATATTAAAATCGCGATACAAAAGTAACTGTTCATAATAGATGGGCGAAGATTTGAAGTTGTATGTATTTTTTAATGCTGACTCATAATCGAACAAATTTAAAAAAAAATTAAAAAAAAAATCGTGTGGACTACCCTTAACATTTAGGGGTATGAAAAATAGATGTTGGCCGATTCTCAGACCTACTCAATATACTCACAAAATTTCATGAGAATCGGTCAAGCCGTTTCGGAGGAGTACGGGAACGAACATTGTGACACGAGAATTTTATATATAAGATTAATGTGCAATTCTTTAAAAATGTCTCTAACCAGGATGACAAAACTTACATCTTCCGGTGTAGACACAGTCGTGTCGCTCTCGATGACATCATTCACCAGGTGCAAGGATATCATCACCCTGCCCGGGTGGTTCAGACGGTTGATGAGAGGCGAGTAGTGCTCCAACTGTATCAGCGTCAGGATATTCTTGTAGTGATCCGCGGGTAGTTTGAGAATCTTCATCAGCTCTTTGAACACAGCTGTGTTGTGTTCCAAATGTGATTTGCCACTAAAATATAAAATTTTAAATTATATCTCCGATTTACTAAATGATCTCATGAGATAGAGAGACTTTGAAGATCGTAGACTGCAAGCGAATCCGACGCGTTTCTTAGTTTAGTTTAGTCTTAGTTATTTTAATTAAGTGTGGTTTGTATTTCAGTTTTGAAATCACAAACTTATTGTTGCGGTTTCAAAACAATCCCTACAACATAAAACATTCCTTTTCAAACCTTCCCTCCTCTTTATGCACAACCATAATGTGCGCCATCTATCTGGCAATCAAAAAACTATAAATGGCCGCGTGCGCAATCGCATCGTCGCTCGTACAAAATAAATAAAACTAAATTTTAAGATCGATCTAGTACATAGGTTCTCAACGTGGGCAATAACGCCCCCTTGTGGGCATTTGAGACTTTCGGAGGGGGCAGAAGACCTAGAGAAAATTAGGGGGCATTGAGATGTCGCAGATGGGGTGTGGGTAGATTAAAAAATATAGTTTAAAAAAGCAAAAAAATACACGCTAATCACGTACTAAGGTAAATTAAAAAAATATATTTTCAAAGTGGGCGCTGAGCAAAATAAGGTTGAGAAACTATGAATTCTAGTGCCTGCAAAACTGTGTACTAACAAAGTTCACTGCTGTATCTACCTGCCTTGTGAGTATTCCGTTGAAAATCTTCCAGTTTTGTAGCCACTTTAGTTTGTCTATTTGAAACTAACTAGGTTTTGATATTCTTTGTTTACACAAATAAAATTTGAAAATCAAAATTTTATGAACGATGCGGGACTCGAACCCACGACCTCCGGCGTTCCGTGCCGGTGCTCTAACCAACTGAGCTAACCGTTCGAGTACCGCCTCGTTATAAAATTCTGTTTGTTCAACTCTCAGGTTGTGGCTTCATCTACAGGATCTACTTTTTACAGGATTCTTTGTTTAGGTGACCTAGGTATCCTAAAACTCCATCCAACCTATGCACCAAATCTAAAAGCCATCATGTACCAACACTTATATTTGTAATAGGCAGGCGAAAAACAATTTACTAAAAGTTTTCTAACGTGTGTTCCTGTTCAAATTAAATAACATGACTTGAATGATACAAATGTTTGCACCTACCGGGGTTTAAACCGGGGATCCCTAGCTTTTTAAGTCAGCGCCATTAACCACAGATGGCCCATATGGGTCGACATGAAGACAATAATGAAAATAATAATATTCTGTAAATCGAAAAGATAAGAACATGCTCCGCTAGCTGACAAGCAGACATAACTCTTTGGGCTTTTCTCCGACGTAGCCCCTAACACTACATCTGAAAACCGTGTTTACCCCGAGTGATATACCGTTCGTCGAATTTATCATAAGCTTTATGACTCTTTAGCAGTGTTGAAGTTCAATTCTAGTGTCTTTACGTTATCATTCATACATAGGATGGCGAGAATGGATCCACACATCAAAAAATTAAGGAAGCATCGTAGATGGTTTATATCTTAATATATATAAATTACGAGACACGTTGTTTGTGCGCGATGGACTCCTAAACTAATGAACGGATTTTAATGGGGATTATTTCATGGAGTTCACCTTGGTCCAACTTGAGAGATAGGATAGTTTTTATTTCGATTTGGGACCCATAATTAATTTTATATTTCAATATTTGTTTATATTTTCTATGAGAGAATTTAGTGAAGCACGGTTTGACAGTTCCACTGTGAAACAATTTCATTATGACAACAGCGAGCATTTTTTACGACGTGATTCTTGATCTTTTGAAATATTATTGGCAAATTCCTATAAAACAGTATTTTTTTTATTATCTACAGAACAACGTCTGTCGGGGCAGCTAGTAAATTATAAATTTAAGTTTATACGATGTATATACAAAAATTGTTAAAGCGCTAAGTTATGGGAGTCAAAAGAAATAAATTATTATAAAATATTAAAAAATAATTCATCTTACATTATTTTGACATACCAGTCATTTTTCATATGGATGTTCCTACACCACCAAACTATCTACACCTACTAAAATCAGTAATTAAAAATAAGAATCAATAAGATTATTATCGTTTTTTGATACTAAAATTTTTAAAAATTCGATACCTTCTTGAAAAAAGAATGAATTCTGAATCCACAATTATTAGCTGCTGGCCCAACCTTCCACATATATATTATATTATCTTTTAGCAGACAGTAATTAGGCACAGACATAATCTGATACAATTTATTGATTGAACAATAGATATTGATTAACCCCTTATTCATAATAGTCTGCTAACTTTAAGCATTGCTAATTCTCAGACTGTCTTCTTCTATTGACATAAGTCAGAATGAGAAAAAACACTCCTTAGCGGCTGTTTCAAGTTAGCGGACCATTATGAATAAGGGGGTAATAATTTTAGGTTATATTTTACTTTAAAGTATATTTTTTTCTCACACTTTTTTGGACGCAGGTATGATTTTCTTGTTTCTTAGTTTTGTTACGTTCTACAATTATTAATAAGTACGCCACTTCTTTCAGTGGGTCCCAAAATATATGCATTCTCGCCATCCTCCTTTGCAAGCTTGCGATCGCCTTGTAATACCAGAAACTCGCACATGTTCAAAGGTTAGCGGAGTGCATCTTACTTCTTTCCTTATGTTTATTATTTATTTAGATAGTTACACCAACACATCATTATAAAATTAAAATTTTAGCAAGTACACAAGGGATAGTACAATATGACATGTCTTTACAGGTGTAAACAACATTTACAATAGTGCGAAAAGAGTAACAAAGTTGAACAATTAAAAAAAAAAAGAGATTTATAACATTTATAACTATACAATAATTAACTTCTTATATTTAACTTACACAGCTAAGATCTTATGATACTTGGTTGATTGCAAGTGCTTACATAAATTCATTCTATAAAGAGCCAAAAACCAGCTACCCTATAGGAAACTTTATTACAGTCTCAAACAACGATAGTTACCTGGTCTGCAAAATGTCAGCACAAATCCTGTCGGTGTGGGCCAGTACTCTGTCGACATAAGCCAACTTGTCTGGGTGGCATTTCTGTGCCAGTTTCAACAGTGCCAACTGTAAAGACAGCATGTCTTCTGGCGGCATATCATTGCGACTCTGTCAATAAATTATAAATGTTATTTCTAAAGTGATACTTTCATTACATCGCCCAAATTTTTCGCCCATCTATCGCATTTTTTTTTTATGAAAATAAGGGACAAGACGAGCAGGACGCTCAGCTGATGGTAATTGATACGCCCTGCCCATTACAATGCAGTGCCGCTCAGGATTCTTGAAAAACCCCAAAAATTCTGAAGGGCTCTACAACTGCGCTCGTCACCTTGAGACATAAGATGTTAAATCTCATTTGCCCAATAATTTCACTAGCTACGGCGTGGTTTAGACCCTTCAGACCGAAACACAGTAATGCTTACACATTACTGCTTCACGGCAGAAATAGGCGCCGTTGTGGTACCCATAATCTAGCCGACATCCTGTGCAAAGGAGCCTCCCACTGGTCATTATGTATGTCGCATTACAGATTATAGTAAGGTTGTATCATTAATTTAAAGTACTGCTCTCAAGTCAGTTTGGCAGTACGTTCTAAGGCACCAGATTTATGCTCTGGATCCCGAGTGGGTTCGAACCCAACCCCTGTAAAGTTTTTTTTTTTAATTGTGTTTTTATTTCATGAATATTTAAACTAAAAAAATCATATATTATATATGATTTTTTCGTTTTTTCTATGCTAATATTAATATGTTATTTTTTGAAAAAAAAGTTGCATCGTGGTTTCATAAAACCACACAATTGCTTTTTATTGTTATTTATATTAAATTTTAATACAGCGAAGCACTTCGGATAAATGTTTAGAGTTCCGTAAAGGAGAACTCTTATAAAATAACTATGTAGTCTGTCTGTATGTCAGTACAATGGTAATGTAAATAACACAGTACTAGAAGTGACATAGCCACGTTAAACATGTCACCTCATACGTAATGGTAAGGTGAAAACTCTTCCAGAACCTGCAAGTATATCTACCGTTAGAAAATTAATGTGTGTAGACAGACTGACAGCTGTGAAAACATCGAAAAACAAATAGCGACGGACTGTTAACCTCTACTTTGAGCAAACTCACGTGCATTAACAGCAAGGTGCTTTATCTGGACATCACAGCCGAACGTGACCGCTCAGTCTCATTCAGTAACAACAAGTACTCAGTGCACTCAAAAAAAAGTTTCACGTACAAAAATAACAGAGAGAGTCTACAAATTTATATTAATACCTGTGTAATGGCGGCCACTTGGTCCGAGAACACCTCAAACAACTGCACTTCTTCTTGCTTGCCGTCCTCCAACACTATGCTAAGATTCACCGTCCCCTCGTTGCGCTGAACAAAATTATTAATAATAAATATACAATTAGTAATAATAATTTTTCCTTAAGGGGAACAATTTTATTACAATTTGTTCATGAAGGATACGATGATCACCGCTCAATGATCAAGACCACACTGAATGATCTAAATTTGTCAGGTCGTCGCCAGTATATTCGAAGTCTATTCATATCACAAATTCAAATATTTTTATTCAAAATAGGATGTGAAATCATTTTTTTTACGAAAATAAGGGACAAGACGAGCAGGACGTTCAGCTGATGGTAATTGATACGCCCTGAACATTACAATGCAGTGCCGCTCAGGATTCTTGAAAAACCCTAAAAATTCTGAAGGGCTCTACAACTGCGCTCGTCACCTTGAGACATAAACTCAAATTCAAATTCAAATATTTTTATTCAAAATAGGATGTGACATCACTTATTGAAAGACAAAAACTACCACCCTTTCCAAAATGAATGCCTCAGGCCTGAGAAGAATGGGCGCAACAAACTCAGCGGCCTTTTGTTTTTTTTTTCATCAAAAATATGTTTTACAATTTAAGTAACATTTACAAAGTAACAAAATAACATTGTAAAATTAAACTTATTATTTAATAGCCTGAGGGCGGTTGCTCCATTCCCAATCTGTGGTATCATTAAGAAAGTCATTTATGTTATAGTAACCTTTACCACACAAACGTTTTTTGACAATTCTTTTGAATAACGTAATACTTTTGTTTTGAACATTTTCTGGGATCCTGTTGTAAAAGCATATACATCGCCCCACAAAAGACATGCTAACTCGACTTAGTCGAGTTGTAGGCATTATAAGCTTATGTCTGTTCCTGGTGTTAACATTATGGTTATGACAGTTTCTGAAAAATTACATTATACAGTTATTTTACATCTACAAAGAAATTAAAAGACAATCGGTTGTGTTATTTTCTACCGCAATTAGTATTCTCCAGTTTGATGGCGTCGGGAATGGGGATATATAAAGTTACTTCTAGTTACTACACTATAGTTCGCTTTAAGCCAATTTTTTAACAGAACATGTTAAAAAAACATGTTAGCAACACAGTTCGTCCGCTGCCCCTTTTGTTTATGTTATTGTTTCATTTCAAAATTGGGTTCAGACGAAGTGCATCCAACTTTAGGGATTTATTTTTATGATCTACCAATGTAACATCCCAAAGAACCGGTCTTTCTGTTGTATAAATAAATAAAAATTGTAAAGAAACTAAGTAACACGCATTGGTTGAAATGATAATGATTGTAATTTAAAAATAACATCAATTCCCGCCTTATTGATCATAGATGAAAAAATTATATAAATTAACAAAATGTATTGTCATCGGTCTCGATAAATCTATGAAGTTTGAACGAAATCTGGCTGTTATAATTTGGTCAAAATCGCGCCCAAATGAGTCGGTTACAAACAAACATACATCATATAGGTGAAGCTAATAAAAAGTGTGTAAAAACAAAGTATTTTCTTTATTCCAATCTATCACAAACAAACCAAATAGAATTATCGCCAGCTACAAATAATACGTCTTCATTTTGTGAACGCTAATAAATAATGCGATAATTTCCATCCCCGCAGGTGAACGAGGTGATGTAATCCATTTCTCGCGGTAAACATGTTTTACTTAACAAAACTGTTAAGCCACGCCCCTAATCTGTTCATAAAACATGTTATTGTGTAAACAACACGACGCGGCGGACGCGGCCTTATGATGACAATGATATGAGCTGATATGACAATTTAACAATAGGCAGTGACTCAATACTTTCATTATTCTCATCAAAATCAAATCGAGTGATTCCAATCTCACCTGACTGAAAGCCGCCAGTCTCTCAATAAGGGCAATGATGATATTCTTTATGTTAACACCAGGTTGAAGCTCTGCACACGATTTGAGAAATGGCTGCAGGTTTGCCAAGTGAAACTCATCGGGGAATACCTGAAAAAAATGGATAATAGTTTCAAAAAATAAAATAATATGTAGGTTCTTTATTATAAATATTATTATTCCTTCCGTATTCCTTCTTTTAGGCCCCCCGTCAAGATGGATCCCGTCGGTCGTCAAGACGGACCGACGATCTGGTCAAGATCGCCGGATTACGTTGGATGAGGGCAGCGCAGGACCGATCGTTGTGGAAATCTTTGGGGGAAGCCTTTGTCCTGCAGTGGACGTCTTCCAGCTGATGATGATGATTCCTTCTTGGTAGGAATATATCCATGCTCTGTAGTATCACAACAGCCTATGCAACGGCAGAGGTACTGGGACCATCCATTGTAGTGCTAAACCTGTCGAGTATCTGTTGTTCGTCAACGTGGCCGTATAATGGCCATTACTACAACTATTGACAAGTGAATAAGGCCATACATAAATTACGTCACACGATTTTGTGACCCCTACCCCGTCCTTGTCACAGCTGGTCACATTTGTGAGACCCCCCTACCTAGTGTGATGCCACATATTTTGCAATTTTACATTTAAAAATTTATGAAATTAAAACAGCAGTGTTCCTAATTTATTTTTATTTCCATTTAAAACCAGTTTTCTTTTGTATCTTTGATTTTAGATTCCACTTCACTTTCAACATTGTCACGACTATTCATAAAGCATAAAGTACATTTTGTTTTTTTAGCAGCATAAGCTGCAGTACACAAGTCACCGACATGCGAAACTGAAGTGGCAGTGGACAGGGCACATAGTTCGACGGAGAGATGGCCGTTGGGGCAGTAAAGTCCTCTCGAATGGCAACCACGTACCGTAAGACGTAGTGTTGGTAGGCCCCGCCCTAGATGGACCGATGATCTGGTCAAGATCGTCGGAATACGTTGGATGAGGGCAGCGCAGGAAATGGGGAGGGGGAGGCTTTTGTCCAGCAGTGGGTTGAAATGATGATGATAAGCTGCACTATATACTTCATATAATTTACAATTTAAAAAATGTGATGTCACAAAATTTGGGACCCCTCCCCACCCCCTGTTACACTTCACCTTAACGTGTGACGTTATTGATATATAATAGGCCCCTAAAAGGATGTCTCAAAAGAAACGTCGACGCACACCTGGTAAATTTCAAGATATGTCCGCGGTAGAAGCAGAAGACCCAATCAGAATGGCATGTGGCTGTCTATGTCTTGTAGGGCGACTCAACTAAATCAACCAGAAACTTCGTAATGCCAATGCAAAATTAAGCAAAGATATTATTGCGTAGTCTATGGTGGGTGACCAAGTCATTCGGCATTGCGCGCTCTAAGTTACCCAACACTACGATTTATTTAGCAGTCGACTCCATCCCATCTCCTTCTTAATATCTTTGGAGTATTTGAGGTTGAAAGACAACTAAAACTCACCTGAATAATACACTCCATCAGATACTCTTGGGCTATGGCATCCCTGCAACTGACGACCTGCTCCAGTATACCAGGAAGCACCATTCGCCTGTAATCCTCTATGCCAACAGATTCCAGCTGTGACAGTCTCACTAGATTGGTGCCCACCAAAATACGGAGCTCAGAGCGTTCGCGCTCCCGACGTTCTTTGTCCCTGGAATCGAAAATAAAGCTTATTAGCCGGCCCCCGGCCCACGTTCTAGCGCTCTACAAAGCGCAGGTCCGGCCACACATGGAGTATTGCTGTCATCTCTGGTCTGGCGCACCCCAGTGTCAGCTCGACCCAATTGATTTCTTCATTGTGTGTCTTCTACCGCATTTACCACGGGGAGTGTTCCGAAGAGCTGTTTCACCTGATTCCTGCCGCCGAATTCCACCTTCGCACGACACGCCACAAGTTAGGATATCATCCCCACCATCTAAATGTGTGGCGGTCCTCCACAGTGCGGTTTTCAAGGAGCTTTCTTCCTCGTACTACAAAGCTGTGGAATGATCTTCCTTGTGCGGTGTTTCCGGGACGATACGACATGGGTACCTACAAAAAAAGCACGTACGCCTTCCTTAAGGGCCGGCAATGCTCCTGTGATTACTCTGGTGTTGGAAGAGATTGTGGGCCGCGGTGATCACTTAACACCAGGTGACCCGTACGCTTGCTTGTTCTCCTATTCCATAAAAAAAACTTGGTCCCAACAATACTAGATGGTATACTGGTACCGTGGTACTGGTATGAAACAAGCTTTCAACACTATACGATTGCATGTCTAAGAACGCTCATTATGCTGTTAGTACACGTTACATCCTCTCGTCAAATTTTCTCGCACGCAACTGTGGAAACACCACGAATGTAAAGAAGTATAACCCGACCAAATGACATTGCTCCTAAGTTTGACTGAATTAATTTGACGGGATTATTTGTTGATTGAACTTTCAAACAATTTGTTGTTTCCAAAGTGATAAAGTGGTAATAATTAAATTTAAAAAGAAAGATCACTGGCAAGGAACGCCAGAGGTCGTGAGTTCGAGTCCCGCATCGTACATAAAATTTTGTTTTAAAAAAAAATTAACTTTTGTCACGTAATTACGTTGCAAAGTTGAATTTCTTCATTCTGAAATTTTGTAGGCTCACGTGACACGGGAGGCTATAAGCAATTTACTGTTCGCGAGAACGAAGCATCCTTTGTCGCGGGACAAAACCTTAAATAAAAACCCAAAATAGAGAAAAGCTATATTTGGACCTGAAACCGTGATCCGGACTTACAGTTGTAGCCTTATACGGGCTCCCACGCAGCGCATGTGCTGTTTTAAATAAGAAATTTAATATTACAAACATTCACGAATCACTACTTCTTTCTATCACTTTTCCTAACCATGTCTACATATACGACGACCCATATAGCCGAATGGTTAGTGATTCTGACTACTAAGCAAGAGGTCCCGGGTTCGAATCCCGGTAGGTGCAATCATTTATATGATGAATATGGATGTTTGTTTCCGAGTCATGGATGTTTAGATGTATTTATGTATGTTTAAGTAAGTATATTGTATTAAATATATCGTTGTCTTGTACCCATAGTACAGGCTATAAGATAATTTGTGTAAAAGTGTGTCAATATTATATTATTATATATTATATTATAATACCTATAGTCGTAACTGAAGTAAAAACTATCAATTAAATATTTTTTTAAAGAATTGCTGCCTGTTCTCCAAACAATAACGAATGGAAAAATGTCACTGACCTGTATAAATATGCTGTCAAACATATGAACAGGCTGTTCCATATATTTGACAGCAAATTTTTGTGCCTATTTGAAGCGCCACTCGCGAGCGTCCATAGAACTAATTTTGACGTATAATACAAATGGCTGCGAAGGAACGTACAATACTCTGAAGTATTTTTGCATTTTGAATTAATTTCGTTCGTTTTCCTTGTTATTTAATACTTCAAGAATCAACGTAATAAAGTACACATTTATTTTGTAAATAGTTTCCCACCATCTATCGATGTTTGCTGAGGTTGTGATCACTAGTTTTAGTACCGCAGACTCTCGCTGCATGGCAACAGCGCCAAAATGGCGAATATCAAAAAGGCACAAAAGCACTTTGACAGCCGCCATTCCAGTGGTATATAGTAGAGATCAGTAAAAAAAGTACTTTACTGATTTTTTTTGTCTCTTTATCCGTTTTATAACTTTTTATGAATATTAACAAGGAGTCGGCATAACGTAAGGCTACATTAACTTCCATAAATCGTCCACGCGGACGTCATTGCGGGCATCTGCTTATAAATATTTTAATTTAACTCTGCAAAGCGTAGTATTTTTTAATATAGAAAAAATATACCTTGAATGTCCCTGGTGTTGCATTCGAACCCACAACTTATTCATCTCTGCAAAGTTCATAAGTACAAAGTCCACTGCGTCGCGCACCTGAAACAAAACCTTGTTTATTTTTAATACAATCATTGACAATAAAGCAGTACCAGTGAGTAATAAAACGTTGGAATAGAAGAGCTTCGGAATAGTCGGAAGAAAAATAAACACAGTTCGATGTCGGAACAGTCAAATATTAATAGAGTGCATTTAAAAAAAATAAGGATTTGTCAGTTTTCAATGTTGAAAATATATGTAGTATGGACCCGACAGACGTTGTCCTGTACACACGTCTTAAATTTGAAAAATTGGTCCAGCCGTTAGGAGGAGTTCACTAACATACACATGAGCAGGAGATTCATATTATATGGACGGAATTGAGAATCAAAACCGTTCTCAAATTCACTGGATGCACATAAAAAAATCATCAAAATCGGTCCAGCCGTTTATGGGGTAGTTCAAATGTAAATCATTCTCGAATCCACCTGAAGACACACACAAAGCTTCATTAAAATCGGTCCAGCCGTTTAGGAGGAGTTCAGTTACAACAGCTGCACAAAAGAAATATATATATTAAGATTTTGCGTACTGTTTATAGTACTTCAACAATACATAAAATATAATAAAAAGCTCCATATATATTATGGTATGGATGGCAACCCAGTTTACGAGAAGCCAAATTCTACCACCAGACAAAAGACGAACGTTTTGCGGGGAACTTCTTGCCTCGTACAGCAACTTTGTATCAGATCATTTACGGGCTGCAATTTTCCCGAACCGATACGACTCGGAGACCTTTAAGCATAGAGGATATTCCCGCCTTAAAGGCCGGCAACGCATCTCTTGAGCCTTGGTTTTGTGGATGTACATGGGCTGTTACCTCATCACGTCATTTGCCCCTGTTATAGAAAAGAACCCTATGAATATCAAGAGCACTAAGAAAATGGCATAATTTGAATGATGAAGACACAAGTGTCAGTAATAAAATTAATTGTCTAGTAACTAGTTCATATGCGGGTGCTACTCATACACAATTCGAGTAATTTAAACAGCATTTAGAAAATTTGATAGTACATACGGTTCCTTCATTATCATTAGGTGCTTCAATAGTATCAGGTAGGACGTTTCTTGTGCATTGCAACAGATAGTTCCTTAAGAACAGTCCTCGTAATGGATGTTGTACTCCACGACACATCTCCACTAGGTCCTGGAAGTCATATGAGCAGTTAACAATATTAGGTAAAAGTAAGAAAATATATGATACCGCTATAATGGCAATTGAGTATTTAGCTTTGAATAAGAAGAAGAGTATATGTAGGTACAAGAGTTGGAGTTAGAAGAGCATAAAAATACAAAAGTCACACAAATTATATTTAAAAACAAAATTTACGAACGATGCGCGACTCGAACCCGCGACCTCTCGCGTCTGTCTTTGTGGAACTCTCAGAATGTCTCAGTGAGAACGCGAGATTCGAGTACCACATTGTTCATAAATTTTGATTTTAAATTTAATTTGTGTAATTAATCTAAGTGAGGGTTATCACTTTGTTTGGAGTTTTCACCTACCACCAATTTTTGGAGGTAGGTAATGTTGTTGATCTAGCAAATACCCGGAACTAAATTTTGATGTTATATAAACTTCAGCAACAAAGTTAGTTAGCTGCACACATTGTTATACATAATATTTATGAGTTGATAGGATAATCTGCAACCCCTTTAGCCCAGTGGTTAATAACCCTACATAATTTGTGTAAGAGTGTGTCATTATTATAATTTTATATATATACTAGTGGACCCAACAGACGTTGTCCTGTCGGAAATTTCGGTCACACGTCTTAAATATGAAAAATCGGTCCAGCCGTTAGGAGGAGTCCACTAAAATACACTATATGGACGGAATTGAGAATCTAAACCAATCTCAAATACACTGGAACACACCAAAATATCATCAAAATCGGTCTAGCCGTTTTGGAGGTAGTTCAATTGTGAATGTAAACTATTCTTGAATCCACCCGAAGACACACATCAATCTCAAATTCACTGGAAAACACAAAAATCTCATCAAAATCGGTCCAGCCGTTCAGGAGGTAGTTCAATTGTGAATCTAAACCATTCTCGAATCCACCTGAAGACACACAGAAAGTTTCAATAAAATCGGTCCAGCCGTCTAGGACGAGTTCAGTGACATACACACGCACACAAGAATTATATATATAAAGATTATATTATAATCTATATTATGGTTTTACACCATGATCCAAGCAACACAATAGTACAAAACAAATGTGTTTCAATTAATCCTAACATTATACACTCGATTGAGTCTCATTCCGGAATTTGGCGAGTCAACATATTCTGAGGATGATTTGTGTAGAGGTGAAATAGGTGTTAAATTGATTAAATTCAAATCTTTTGAATTGACACTCAAGGAAAACACAGCACTTGAAAAAAAGCACGCTAAATAGGCGCGCAGTCGTGTAGTTGCCGAAATTAGCCCGATTATACCATACATGTTGGTATGGTATATACCAACACTCAAGAAAACTCATAGCATTTGGATAATTATTATGCATTTCCGCAAAGCAACACTTAACTCAATAATATTCTTTGTGTTACAAAATTCAAAATATTTGACTTAAATTACCTTTAATAGGTCTCTCCTCAAGTTAATATTAGTCTTAATGTAGACCAATCCAACTGTTATAAGCAGGTACAAACGTGGTACAATATTGCCAGCATACTGCACTAGTTCATACAAATCAGCCACCTTACGTCCTTTCTGGAATTCCTCTAGAAGATATAATTCTAAGTGACGAAGCTCATCGGTTATTGCCATATCTAAATAATTATAAGGAATAATATTCTAGTATTAACTATATGAGTAATTTTACTCATATATCAAGAAAGAAAGCCTTGCTAAACTTCTTTATATTTATTTTTTGGAACGAAGTTCCTTACGGCAGGCTTAGAGGAGATAGGGATTTTGCTGCGGGACCGAACTGAAAAAAATGTGATAGTAAAACCGTATTATAAATGAAATCAAATGAATAAATTTTGAGAAAATAAATGCCTTTTATGCCTTTTTATGTATTTGATCAGTGTTAACGAACTTATCAGTGTTAAGCGCTTTTTTTTGTTATGTCGTATTGTTTTGGCTTCGGTGATGAGCGGTGGGCATTCCAAGCGAGAACCATCTGGGACAGTTTCTCCGACCCATAGCAAAAAGTGTGTGTGTACTTATGTACGCACGCAAGAAGTAATCCCTCTTTGGCGTAATAAAACAAGAATCCTAAACAAAAATGATTCTTGGTGCTTTTTTACGTTTGTAGAAAAAACAATATTGTAATAAAGAAGGTATTAAATACAGCCAATGAAAATATTATTAAATCGCATAATTAAGTTATTTTAATTAATTAAATATCTATAATAAATTATTTTTTTATTTCAAACATAAAATTTACTGGATTCTCGTCCATTGGTTGTGGTTCAGTTCAGACATATGAGTTACAAGAGGCTTGGTAGCTGAAGTATGATACAAATGGTCTAGCTGACCAGCTAATGTAAGGGTGTCGAATTTGCGTGACAGTGTGCTCGCGCATCGTGAAATTCACTCTGATAATTTTTCCATAACGCACCAAGAGAAGTACAACTTGAATAATTAATTGGAACGAAGTTCCTTACGGCAGGCTTGGAGGAGATAGGGATTTTGCTTCGGGACCGAACTGTAAAAAATGTGATGGTAAAACCGTAAGAAAAAGTCCATGGAATAAAACCGTTAAATGAGACGTGCGCAGGCGCGACATTCGTATACACAAGCGAGTAGTGTATATTTTGTAATTATTTCTATTTCTATGTAATTTTATGTTGTCAAACAAAAATAAAGAGACATATTTTGTTATTTTAATTGATAATTTGGATTACGATTTTTTTTTATTTTACGTAATTTATTATTTCCTAAAATACTGAATTTCTTAAATACTTTCCTAGTATCCTAAATAAAAACAAATCTGCAAAATTTAAGAGAAAAATCAAGAAAACCTACATAAAATTGAATTTTTTTTTACAAATTGTGTCGATTCTACATTAGCCGAAGGAACTTCGTTCCTACCTGGTGTCCCACGACACCACATCTTTTTTATTTTCAAATGACTCCCCCGACCCCCAATCAAAGTAATCTAGTAAGATGGGAGGAAAGCCTCCAAAAAAACTTTGCATGTGGAGAGCGGATTGGTACAGCCAGGCAGTTATTGTTGGGTGTATGATGCTCCATGATAAGGTAAATAAAATCATTGGTGAAGTTACTGCTTCGGTCCAAGTTATAAAACATAGAGTAGATTAACAATAAATATACAACAAATAAACTTGTTTTAAATAATTTTTTTTTTATGGAATAGGAGGACAAACGAGCGTACGGGTCACCTGTTGTTAAGTGATCACCACCGCCCACAATCTCCCGCAACACCAGAGGAATCACAGGAGCATTGCCGGCGTTTAAGGAAGGTGTACGCGCTTTTTTTGAAGGTACCCATGTCGTATCGTCCCGGAAATACCGCACAAGGAAGCTCATTCCACAGCTTTGTAGTACGTGGAAGAAAGCTCCTTGTAAACCGCACTGTGGAGGACCGCCACACATCCAGATGGTGAGGATGATATCCTAACTTGTGGCGTGTCGTGCGAAGGTGGAATTCGGCGGCAGGAACCAGGTTAAACAGCTCTTCGGAACACTCCCCGTGATAAATGCGGTAGAAGACACACAATGAAGCGACTTCTCTACACAACACCAAGTGATCCAGCCGTTCACAGAGCACTAGGTCCCCACAATTCGGGCTGCTCTACGTTGCACGCGGTCACATGGATCGAGCTGATACTGGGGTGCGCCACACCAGAGATGACAGCAATACTCCGGACCTGCGCTTTGTAGAGCGCTAGTATGTGTGCCCTTGCCTCCAGATGCCCACGAACTTGGCAATCGCTCGAGATTCCGAAACCCAGTATTCCGATACTAGGCGAGGCTTTAATGGAAGTGTTGTCGAAAAGCGGTGATACGACAAATGGGGTTTTTTTAGTGGTAAACGCGCAAACTTGAGTCTTCTGGGGGTTAGATTGGACAAGGTTCAATTTACCCCATTCCGCGACCTTCTCAAGAGGACTCGATAGAAGACACAAGTTTCTCCCGGCATTACCGCAAATTCAAATAAAATGCCCTATTCCCTATGGCAGTCAATCCTGCTAGGAGGTGGGTGCCAAGGAATTGTTGCAAAAACCATAAACTTAGGCCTAAGTTAGAGAGTACTAAAATCCATACAATCAACAACCTTCAAAGATTACAGACAATACTTTTTCTTTATGGGAGTCCTCCCAAGAGTCACATGCATGTTTTACAAAAGCTATTCCAACTTCCATGTTTGAATTGCCTTTGGTAAAACCATGTAAATGGTTACAACTAGATATCTTCAAACAAACTTGTTTTACTTCTGTAGGTTTAAATACCTAATGAAAATAGCATCAATATCTAGTGTAAAATAAATTATAATAAAATTAGATGATAGAATTAGAGACTGGCTATCTATACAAGAATCTTAATAAAAAGGATACATAGCTCATAGTAGCTCTTAGGTGACAACAGAGATGTACGTAGCTCCCCCAACATTGTAGATGCATGTTTTAAAGCATCCATTAACTTGGATTTATCTAAACATCTCTTCATCTGAAAAGCCTGTAATAGTAAAATAGATAATATACATACCTCTGCTAATCAAAATTGCGAGGTTGTAAAAGTAATAAAGAGTAATGATTTATACTTCTATGTATACCATAGTTTATACAATTAATGTTTGATGTAAAATACACCTAAAATTACCTGAACTTTGACAATGTTAAGAGCTTCCTCAAGAAGCTTTTCCTGTTCTTCAACTGGTGACTGTTGGTTGGTCATTTTAATTTTTCTTTAAGTAATTAGGTATGTATAGAAACATATAACAAAATATTAAAAAAATCTCGTCAACAGTTGCAAATAAACACTACTAAATACGAAACAAAATCTTGCGAACCAAATAATTAAATGCTATAAACTAGAGCAGTATTTAACAGTTCTACTCTTTATGAGATTTTGATGATTCCATGCATTTAATTTAATAAAAACAAACACTTATTGAGGGTGTAAATTTTATCATCCATTAAAAATACAAATTTGACAATTGACATTTCATATGTTTAGGTAGAGGTGTCACTGACAAGTGACATATTGTGTAATGTGTTACATCATCTATTTTATGCATTTATAGAATTGTTATATGTTAGAGAGCATGAACCTTTAGTTGGTTCTTATGAGGCCTAGTAATACCGCGTCCAGAGTTGAACTATTAGGTTCGCGACAAATACTTTAAGCTCGTCGTCAAGACTGCTGCATTTATGAACCGCAGTATCTTCATAACGCATTACAAACTCCACCTGGGACTTCTGGGAGCAGGGTGTACTCACCAAGGACGGTGTTACGCTTATGCATTAGTGCTGCAATCGCAGAGGAGATGAAGAGGCGTTTTATCAGCCAGGCAAAATCAAGACTCAACTTTGCGCGTTTACCACTTAAAAAACCACAGTACTTGTTGTTGACGTTGGTTCCTCAGGATGTGTCGAATGGCGCTCTAAACCAGTCCACTAAAAGGCTCCGGACCATATTGGACTGCTATAGCTTCAGCTCTTGCGAGCTCATCGGCCGATTCATTTCCTATGATTCTGGTGTGCCCTGTGGGATCGATCTATTCCTCATACCTAACGCGTTTAGGCATTGAATGCCTAAACGCGTTTTTTACTAATTTTAACGCCGTCAAGTCTGCGTCTAAAGCCATCAATGCTGCCTGACTGTCAGAGTGAATGTATATGTTTTGGTTGAAGTAGCCTTTTTGGATATTGGTTTCCGCTCATTCTAAAATGACGTATACCTCTACTTGAATTATGGACCCAAAACTCCTAAGATTTGTGCTGTATTTAATCCTGAAATTTTCTCCATAGACCCCACAGCCGACTTGATTTTCCCTTTTGTACCCATCGGTGAACCATAAGAGGCTACCATCCTTCCTCGAGACTTTGCTGTTAACAGTGGATTGCAGTTAACAATTATAAACAGTAGGTAGGTATATTACTATATTACTCAATGGCCGCACATGGAGTGGCCGTCATGGCCCCGTTTATTAACATACAGGCAAGTCTCTGCAGGCTATTTTACTTTTCTGCAGTTGTTTTCTGGCTGGCTTAGTTTCACCAGCGATGGTGACATAACCATTAGCTTGTAACTGTACCTACAACAAATAAAGTCAATTAATATAAATGTCTAATATCTAACCTTTAACATAATATCTTCGTAGAGTTAAAGATCGCACAAATATAAATCGTGCATATTAGCCGTAATAGCGTATGCAGACATATTCGTTCTTAATTAAAAGAACATATTTTATATAGCGCAATATCAGCTCTGATAAGAATCGTTTAGTAATGCTGTACATCAAGTCATAGAATCATGCAGATCACCAGCAGTCATGTCATCAAAGTACAAGCATCGTCACGTTCTCTCGAAGACCACAGTTATACTCACGTGACCACTCATATGCTCCGCGCCACACAACCTCACAGAATGGCAGCACATACGCTACTAAATTAAAAGAAAGTCGCTTCAGCTAGATGAGGCACGCCATTGACTCGCGTCGATGCTCGATACACGTGGTTGTGGAAACCGGCAGCTGGCAAGCTATTATGACATATCTTACTGCGACAGCAATAGTGTTAGATAGAGATTGTATTATTCTTAATTCTAATGAAACACTTCACTATTGGTCAAAATGTTAGCTTTGGTATTGGTGCTAAATTTCTATATTTGTAAATAATTCTTATCAAAGCAATTGTAATAGCAATATTGTATAACTGAATTCAAATATATATTCCTCATATAACTCAAGTAGTTATTTTATTCTTCCTACTAACGCTCAGTCTCTAAAAGTTCAATCCAAAATACAATAAAAGGAGAATACTTATTTCAATAATTTTTCAATATACTCGATTATAAAAATAACCCATGTTAAGTTAAGGGCACTAAATTTCTTGATTAGAAATAATTTCTAGGCTAGACCTCCATTAACAACTCCGTAATACATTCTCTCTTAATGCGGTCCTGTAATGCGTTAACGTCTCTTTGTGAATTGGAATTCTTTACACTACACTTTAGATTCGTCAGCTCACTGCAAAAGATACAATAAGAGTCATATAAAGAATCAGTCTTAGCATATCGGGTACGTTAGGCTGAGAAATGGCCAACATCTATTTTTTATACCCTTAACATTTTTTTTATGAATTAATATAGAGATACGTTTTCTAGGTCAGCTAGTAATATTTTAAATAACCTGTGGCGGAAGGTCAGTACTGACATAGGACATGCGACACAACTGAGGCCCTATCCCTCTTTCTCTGCAAGGTCTCAGTAAGTCAGATATAGTCAGAATATTCCTTGCTCTGTAGTCGGTTCTCGGTGTTGTCAGCTGTCAAATATCCAATTCAACAGTGGAACAGTGTTTAAATTCTCTTTGGCCATTTAATTTTTAGTGATTCTTCCAAACCCGGTCCTGTAGAGTGTGTGGGATCATTGGCGTTTGTCATCAACAGTTTGGCATTGTGTAAGCATCATATTAGTCTGTGGGCATTGTACAGAAAATAAAATTGCCTCCAGAGACTTCAGTATTTACTGGAGAATGTTTTGGTCTGCTGAAGTCTCTGGAGTACATTTTAATCATGAAGTTAAAAAACTCACTAATTTTAACCAACGCTAAAAGTGCCCTCCAAGCCTTGGAAAGATTTCCTTTTAGCAGTTACAGAAATAATCATCCTGTCATTATTGCATGTCGTGATTTATGGTATCAATGTTGCATCAAAAATTACACAGTTTCGTTTGCTTGGATTACGGGGCACTCAGGTATCTTAGGCAATACCAAGGTCAATAGCCTTGCCAAAGCTGCGGTCAATGAAGGTGATCTGGTTCCGTATCGAAACTTTTGGTGTGTTTTGGCTCTCTAAATAAATCCCATTTATTGAATGGCCACACATGTGGCGTTCTTTAAGTCAGACTAAAGGTCGATATTACAGCACGATCCAGGTGGATATACCTCCTAAACCGTGGTTTTCAAATCTGACGTTTGGCAAAGCTATCACTTCGACCCTTATTCTTATGAGGCTGGGTCATGCATGCACTCCCTTGCATTTGGCAAGGCTTAACCCTTTGCCTAGCGATCTATGTGAGTGAGGCAATGATGTTGGGGATTTTAATCATATATTTTTTGCCTATCCTCGACATGATCGTTCCGCTTTTATTTCCTCGCTTTTGTCCATTAAAATTCCTTTTCCTACTTTAATTTCTGTCCTTTTATATAATGTAAATATTGATGTATAAAGAATTTTAGCTAGTTTTATTTTTCGTAACAATATAAAATTATAACCATTTATATACTTATATACAAAATTTACCTGATCCTTTTCCAAATTTCGTTCCCATTCTCAATCCAATAACAAACTTCCTTACCTTTTTACATTGCTGACGCACAAATCGTGCAGGCCAAGAAATGAGAAAAAAAAAATCTCTTTAAATGCAACAACAGTGTCAACAATTCACAGCTGTGAAGTTTGATATAATTTTATAAGTTTATGTATAAATTTATTAAGGTTTATCTATCATAATAAATTTTGCGGTATAAATAAATAAATTATTTATATACGCAAGTCTTTAAGATAGTTTAAATAATATTAATATGTTTGTGTTCATTTGAAATTATTGTTTTATCAACCTTTTTATAATCATTTACTTTCTAACAATTATTGTTCTTAATTGTTAGTATACTGACTGTGTACATTCTTATGTTTTATACTAACGAGCACATTAGCAATTTGAAATGGAAAACAAACCCATACTGAGCCAATATTTCGGTCAATCGGAGGTTCCACCGACATCACAATTTTTTGATGAAATCGGCACGTCTCCTTCTGAAATGGTTCAAAGTGTTTATCTGGGCGACACTGAAGGTACATAGTATAATTTTATTCAATATCTTTACAACCTTAAACTTTAGCATAATATTCATTAATCATAATATAATATTGCAGGAAACCTCGCAAGTACTGGTATGTTTACTCAAGGCATGACTGGTCAGTTTACTCAAC
The DNA here is from genome assembly GCA_949711755.1 of Leptidea juvernica. NCBI lineage: Eukaryota > Metazoa > Arthropoda > Insecta > Lepidoptera > Pieridae > Leptidea > Leptidea juvernica. The sequence continues at coordinate 12,281,575 of CATIXQ010000012.1, read as the reverse complement.
AGAAACCTGGGACAGCTCTTCCAACAGTATCCGGTTCAGCAGCAGTACCGGTTGCTAGTCTCCCTGATCCCTCTACATTCTTTGATACAATTGGCCCGGAGCCACAATTAGGACCAAGGAAAAGCAGTATGGTTTCAGCTTCAATCATTACAGAATCTCTTGATGGATTAAGCATAAAGGTAAGTTTTTACTCGGTTTTAATATTTATATTTTTTTATTATCACTATAAATACAATATTTTAACAGTTATAACATTTTTTTTATGACAATAAGGGATGAGACAAACAGAACATATAGCTGATGGTAATTGATACACCCTACACATTACAATGCAGTGCCACTCAGGCAATTCTTGAAAAGCCCAAAAATTGTGTGTGGCACTACAATTGCGCTCATCTCCTTGAGACAAAAGATGTTAAGTCTTATTTGACCAGTAATTTCATTAGCTACAGCGCCCTTTAGACCAAAACATAATAATGCTTACACATTACTGCTTCACGGCAAAAATAGATGCCGTTGTTGTACCCATAATCTAGCCTGATCTAGAATGACTCTTTAATTTTTATTTTATATATTATAATATTTTAATAATTCTCAAATTATCTGTCTTGGGATTTAAACTATGTTATTGATGTAAATATAAAATAAAAATACACTCTAAAATAGCGAAGGGTATGGTATGGGACTTCTGTTTCTGCAATTAGACCCCTTAATTGGTCCATTTTGCATGTAGTGTTGGCCAGTTACTTCATCATATCCCTTCATAAGTTCAGAACATTTCTGGGATGTTTGCAGACTACTCAGTGTAACCTCATTTTTTTCAAAAGACTTACAGTGTGTTGGCCTCTCCTGTATATTCCCAGATTACCATTTAATGACAGTTTCATCTTCAAGTATGCTCTTCATATAGCATATTTTTTTTTAACAAAAACAAACATAAACTCGCAATTCCATCTACTAGGCTCCGTAAAATTGCTAAATACTTTAAAGTGGATTGTGTTATATTTTATAATAAACTCCTAAATGATATTAAAATATTATCTATTAAAAAATTTAAATGTATTGTAAAAAATAAATTAACACCTAAGGCCTATTATAATGTGAAAGATTATTTGAATGATAAAGATAGTTGGATTTAATGTTCTAAATTTTGTTAATGAATATTGTTATACTCATTTGAATGCTATTGTAACTTTTGTACTTCATCCTGACTTGCACAAAATAAGTTATAAAGTTTTACAGTGAATAAAGATTTTTTTGACTTTGACTTAAATCATTGCATATCAGATTTAAACTTCAAAATTGTCTCTCCAGAATATATAATATTCTTTATTATTTCATTTAAGCTATACATATTATGCAGAACAATGTTACTACATACCATGATAATAATTACTTATAAGATTTTTCGTAAATCAGAATCAACCAGTTGATAAAGTGGCTGATAGAAGACGAGATGCCTGGATCCCAAATGAGGAAGCAATGAAGACATTGCTCAAGGTATGTATTTGTTGGAAATTTTCAAATTTAATATATCTGTGTTGATTCTTAGTAATTCTTATTTAAGTTTAAGGAGGATGAGGGATAGTGAGCACTCTTTTTTTTTTATGATAATATGGGACGAGACGAGCAGGACGTTCAGCTGATGGTAATTTATACGCCCTGCCCATTACAATGCAGTGCCGCTCAGGATTCTTGAAAAACTCAAAAATTCTGAGCTGCACCACAATTGCGGTCGTCACCTTAAGACTAAGATGTTAAGTCTCATTTGCCCAGTAATTTCACTAGCTACGGCGCCCTTCAGACCGAAACACAGTAATGCTTACACATTACTGCTTCACGGCAGAAATAGGCGCCGTTGTGGTACCCATAATCTAGCCGGAATCCAGTGCAAAGGAGCCTCCCACTGGTAGATACTAAGTCTCAGCTCTATGTCGGTATCATTAGCTCTTGCAGTAGAACTAATGTTACTGACATAGAGCAGAGACTTAGTGGGTTTTTCCAGGTAAATATGACATGGGTTCCTTCAAAAAACGCGTGTTCACCTTTCTTAAAGGCCAGCAACACTCCTGTGATTCCTCTGGTGTTGCAAGAAAAGATGGGCGACAATGATCACTTAACACCAGGTGACCCATACACTAATTTATCCTTTTTAACCGAAAAAAAAAAGGTTTATGTAGCAATCATAGAGTAAATCTCGAGTAGAGACCACAGGGTATGCCCCCACAAGATTGATTGATGAACTACTGATAAAGGTAGTGGAGAAATGTTGGTGCAGACCCCACACAGTGTTCAGTATTGGACACCTGGCTATTTATGATGATGATAAAGTCTTGTGGTCAACGCCAATATCCAAAGGTTATTTAAAAATTCGTCATTGGAAAACCCCAAAACAAGAAAGTCGTCATACCCGATTGCACTTAACTTAAGATTCGCCAAAGTTGCTAAGGCAATACTTATAAGCGTCAAATCCTTACAAACATGTCAATTTAGACTTCATAATAAGTGCTTTAAGAAGTTTAGTGCAAACGGGCACTCAACTAATAGGGTTAGGTAAATTTTAGAACAAATTTTTAAATACAAGAAAAATTGTAGCAGTCCAGACCCATTCTAGAAATTCTTAAATAAAATTAATAAATAAGTGTACTATGTATGTACACAATTTGGGTTAAATCAAATCAAATCAAAATCAGTTTATTCACGTAGGTCACGGAAATGACACTTATGAATGTCATAAAAAAAAATCTTATTGAATCTACTGTTACTTCGTAAAGGGTTGAGCTAATGAGAAGTAGGAAGAAACTCATTGCCACTCTTTTGTATCAAGATTTACATTTAAGTACATTGATTTACAAATCATTTCAAATTACAATATAATATGTAAAATTTAAAATGATGCAAGAGACACACTCAAACGTCAAATACTCAATGTCTTACACAAGTAAGTCAAAAAAGTAAGAATGTTAGAGAATTTAAACCACAATTGTATGTAGCAAGAGATGGAGGAAGCAATGTTATGGGGTCTCAGATGAAAGCAAAATTAAACAATTTTGAATTCTAAAAAATATTGCACAAAACTTATCCTAATGTACAAATTAGAATATTATAACTAGAGCCCATAACGAAGTCTGAAATCGATCTAACGCAAAATAATAATTAATTATATTGAATTGAAATATACCTTAAATAATACCTTAGAATGATGTAAACCCAATGAAAGCTAAGCATTTTTAGTAAGCATGTGTGGACCATAGAATATGTATTATACTATTAACAGCATGTAGGTGATCTTTTATGCCATCAACACTCTTAATATAATTTTAGTTTCATTTCACAGGCCCAGTCTTCTCCCAAAGGCTCATTTTTTCCTGAAAGAGAGGTTCTAACAATGCCTGGGATTGTTCTAGAAGAAGAATTGGTAAGATAGTGTTTCTTTTTCGTGAGAATGTGGTTCTGATGATTATAAAGTCAAAGTAAGATAATGTTTATACAAGTATCTTTAAAAAAAAACTTATATCTAATTGATATGAATTCACTAGAAAGTCAACAATTACATATAGCAGTGATTTTCAAACTAGGGCTACATATGCCTCAACAAAATGATTTGTGTATCTGCTATAGGGGCCATCCGTTAAAACCCTGTTACACATTTTCTCTGTCTCTCTCTTTAGGATAATGTACCTATTCTTTAACCACTTGAGATATGAAGCTCACTGCAAAAGATTTATAATAAGAGTCATGAAAATCTTAGCAGTGAGTTAGGAATCCACCGATTAGGATATCATTACCACCATCTGGATGTGTGGCGGTCGTCCGCAGTGCGGTTTTCAAGGAGCTTTCTTCCACGTACTACAAAGTTGTGGAATGAGCTTCCTTGTGCGGTGTTTCCGAGACGATACGACATGGGTACCTTCAAATAAAGCGCGTTTACCTTCCTTTAAGGCTCCCGTGATTCCTGTGGTGTTGCAAGAGAATGTGGGCGGCGGTGATAACTTAACACGAGGTAACCCGTACGCTCGTTTGTTTTCCTTTTCAATAAAAAAAAGAGCTATAGTTAACAGTGGCTATCACAATACCATTTAAAACAGGGCTGTACTGAACTGTACTAAAACGCCGCTTTACCAACCATAGCTTTATAGCTACTCGCTTGATTTTATTGAAAACTTAATGTATTTTTTATTACTAGTCACTTAAGCTCTACTCTCATAGTGTCAATTCATTTTACGTAATGTACTGCGGAAGATAAGAGATCCTACATATAAATTCAGTGCCAAAGAGTCAAGCCATCAAAAGTGGGCTTGATCTTCGATAATTCGAGGCAAATAAAAGCAATAAAACCCATTTATTTTCTCAAAATTGATTCCTTTAGAATTCTTTTTGGTGTCACTTCTAACACTACACCGCTTTGGAAACAAATGGCGCTCTGAGAAAGAAAAAGCGGCACTAAGAGAGAAAGTCTTCCAGTATTTAAATAAAACACTTTTAATGGATTAAAACGCGTGTAATTGTGTTTTTAAATTAGATTTTTACGTAAATGTTACATTTTTATTTTATTTAAGCTAACCCGACGTTTCAAGACCTTTCCAGATCTCGTTTTCAGAGGGACTGCAGTCACCCTGAATGCATTTCCATCCTTTAAAAGTGTTTTATTTAAATGTGTAACACTCGCGTTAATCAAAGAAAATACTATGTCTTCCAACATTCTTTTTTGCCCTATAAATATAATAAATGATTAGGCGATATCTGCGACGGTTATATAAATCTGTTTATTAGCCAGATACACTCCAAGAAGTGGCTGTTAAATACCTGGGTGTGGCTTCGGCGGGAAGTCGTGGGGTAGTCCGCGCGGAACACGTGAGCAGGGACGAGGCAGGGCTAAGGGAATTACTACGGACGGGCTATCTGAGGGCTGCGGTCAATCTGACTGCGACACTTATAACTGCCGCTGGACAAGGTTGGTTTCCTATTGGTCTATGTGTCTTGCTCGTTAACGGGCGCTACTTTTGGTCATGATGATATCATCAGACTTATTGAAAGTCAAAAACTACCACCCATTCCAAAGGAATGCCTCAGACCTGAGACGAATGGTCGCAACAAACTCAGCTTGATTTTTTTTCATCAAAAAAATATGTTTACAAAGTAATATTGTACAATTAAACTTATTATTTAATAGCCTGAGGGCGGTCGCTCCATTCCCAATCTGTGGTATCATTAAGAAAGTCATTTATGTTATAGTAACCTGTACCATTCAAACGTTTTTTATCATTTCTTTTGTGTAACGTAATACTTTTGTTGAACTTTTTCGGGGATTTTGTTGTAAAAGCATATACATTGCCCCACAGACGATTTACTTACTCGACTTAGCCGAGTAGTAGGCATTATAAGTTTATGTTTTTTTTATGGAATCGGAGGACAAACGAGCGTACGGGTCACCTGTTGTTAAGTGATCACCGCCGCCCACAATGTCTTGCAACACCAGAGGAATCACAGGAGCCTTGCCGGCCTTTAAGGAAGGTGTACGCGCGTGTTTGTGGTGTTAACATTATGGTAATTACAGTTTCTAGAAAAATTCACTTATGTGCCTAAGAACATACATTAATTACATTATCAAGAATATATTGAGAAGCAACAGTCATGATGTTAATTTTTTTGAATTCTGCTCTCAATGATTCTTAATGATTCTCAACCTGAGATTTGAACAAAACATACGAAAATTTACGATCCATGCGACACTCAAACGGTTGGCTCAGTTGGTAAGAGCGCTCAGCGGAACCAGAGAGGCGCGGGTTCGAGTCCCTCATCGTTCATAAAGTTTGGTTATGGGATTAATTCTACAAAATTTAATTAATTTGTAGAAGTTGTAGAATTAATCGAAATCGATTTAAAAGATTGTAGCGCATATAAAAGAAGTAAAAAGAGAAACTTAAACTGAATAAATAAATATCAATCGCGTTGTATTTTAATTTTGGGGCTTTAAAAAAGGATATTCTTTACTTTTTTTTTCATTTGGATTTCAATATAATAGTATAATAAAATAAAAAAATAAATTAAGAAAGCCTTTATTTCTACTACTTTCCAATTTTTTACAAAAAATATTTAAAATTAACTTAGATATTAAATTAAATATTAATTAGAGTTAAATTAACTATAATAAATAAATTAGGTAGTAGTTGCCTCTACGGCTAAGGCCTCCCCTAAATCTTTCTAATACGCTCTACATCTGGCTTTTCTCATCCAGTCCGGTCCAACTCTTTGAGTAAAAATATCACTCCATCTTCTCTTTTGTCTCCCTCTTTGCCTAGGGCCTTCCCATGGTATCAAATTCTTATTCAAATATTTTTATTCAAAATAGGATTTAAAATCACTTATTGAACGTCAAAATCTACCACCCATTCAAAAGAGACTGCCTCAGACCTGAGAAGAATGGGCGCAAGAAACTCAGCGGGCTTTTTTTTTTTAATATAAAATATGGATTACAATGTAATATCGTACAATAAACATTTATAATTAAAGAGCCTGAGGGTGTTCGCTTTATTCCCAGTCCGTGGTGTCATTAAGAAAATATGCTATAATAACCTTTCCACACAAACGTTTTTTAACAATTCTTTTAAATTTCGTAACACATTTGTTTTGTACATTTTCTGGGATCATATTGTAGAAGCATATACATCGCCCAACAAAAGACTTACTAACTCGACCCAACCGAGTAGTAGGCATAACAAGTTTATGTTTGTTCCTCGTGTTAACATTATGAATGTCAAAGTTTCTAGAAAATTCCTCAATGTTCTCATGAACATACAAAACATTATCGAAAATGTATTGAGAAGCAACAGTCAAAATGTCCATTCCGTAACTCATTTCTTCCATCTTGAATCATCATATATACCGTTGATATATTTGTAGGCCCCGGTCGACTTCATCGTCCCACTAAACATACGCCGCGTACGCTCCAACTGTGGCTGACTCGCTTCTCCGTCATGTTGAGGATTCAACTGAACGAGGTGTTAGTGAAAGAGGCCGAGGCCTTTGGTGACTTCAACAAGCCTGATATGTACTACCAAGTAAGTGGTGCTTAAATTTTTTTTTTGAAGGGACAAGACGAGCAGAACGTTCAGCGTAGGTAATAGATTCGCCCGAATCATTACAATGCAGTGCCCCCTTCAGGATTCTTAAACCCAAAAATTCTGAGCGGTACTACAATTGCGCTCGTCACCTTGAGACATAAGATGTTAAGTCTCATTTGCACAGTTATTAATTAATTAATTTATGGTAATTTGGAAAATGAGCTTTTGTGTGCTGTGTTTCCGCGAGGATATGACATGGGTACCTACAAAAAAGCAAAGTTTTCAATGCTGTATTTGTTCTTCACACATTGTGTTAGCAAACTTTCCGCGTATTATAAATACTTAATATAGTCGTAGTTCTAGAAGTGTGATTTTCACCATATTTAAAGGTATGCTAACGCGTCCGTATGTTGGCTGTGTTTTAGCCATACTAAACAGAAGTTGGGCATTATATGTCCCCTTACGGCCGTTCCCAATATACTATCTACAGATAGAGATAAATTACTACCTTCTATTGTCAGTAATTAGCTGTCAAGATTCTGAAGCTGTCCCAATATACTCTATAAGTCATTCTTATCGCTTTATATTGGGACGCGTGAATTGCAATTTCCATACAAACTTCTATCGCTGGTAAGCTAAACGTGTACAGATAAGGTGAGTGAGTTACCGACGATAAGTTTATTGGGACATAAAAGTCAACCATAGTTACGTTTTTATCTCAAGTATGAGATAGACTGAATATTGGGAACGGCCGTTAGTCTCAAGCATTACTATTGACTGATTTAACAGTAGCGTGCTCTTAATCTTATAGTAATTTTATCCCACAGTTCTACCCAGAGCAGTACGAGAATCGAACTGGTAGTCTCGTGCCGTTCTCGCTGAGACTACTGATCGCCGAGTTGCCGGGACACGTCGACAAACCCGAGCTTGCAATGGACAGACTGTACGGCATGCTTGATGTTATTGAAAAGGTTACTGTTTATCTAAACTTACATCCATAGCACGTAAGGATGTCATTTGGTAAGTCGTTTATAAGATAAAGATTGCAAAATTCGTAACTTTCCCATTATAATATTGTTGCGTAGCAACCCTTCGAAGTATATGACGAGAGTTGTCAAACTTCAAGACATTGTTAATTTCAACAGCTCCGTCAGCAATATTCGTAGCTCAGCGGAAAAGTGTTTACTTTAGACGCTGTAGACCCGGGTTCGATACACCTACCAGTGTATGGATTTTTTTGGGTTTTGTAAAGTTAAAGGAAATTTCTAGTAAGTTCAGGATCAAATCGAACAGAAAAAAAGGGATGGAAAATGTGTAAGCAGGATAAAAATAGTTAAAAGAATTTTCTAGTACAATTTAAATTTAAAGATGGAATGGGAGAATCATTTTGAAAATAGAAGGGATCCGGGGGTATATATGCCGTACTAAGCGTGGCCTATGGCAGTTCTAGTTCTGACTCGAAAGTGTAAAGAAGAAGAAGAAGAAGAAAAGAAGAAGTAGTGAAAAGTGGAAGTGTTCCAAGAAGAAAAAGATAGAAGAGACCTAGTGTTCGGTGCAGTGTGACGCGTTGAAGGTACTGCCGCCCACAAAAGGAACAGCGGCAGACCGGCAAGTGCAAGTTCAGAAAAAATGAACGCAAATAAAGATTCGTTCCTATAAGCGGAGTATTATTTCCAATCCCTGACCCACTCCCGTGTCAATATAATATTGACACACTTTTTACACAAATTATCTTGCCCCAAGTTAAGCATATATAGCCTGTGTTATGGGTTACAAGACAATGATATATTTAATACAATATACTTACTTAAACATACATAAATTCATATAAACATACATAAATACATTTAAACATCCATATTCATCATATAAATGCTTGCACCTACCGGGATTCGAACCCGGGACCTCTAGCTTAGTACGTAGGATCGCTAACCACTCGGCTATACAGGTCGTTGTCATTAGACAGTGTACTTGTTCGTAAAGCGTAATGCTAGGTCATATATTATCAAAAAATTAGCATTCAGGTCTAGATTAGCCAGATCGAATCTAGGCAGTATCTACAACAATTTGGTTAAAAGAGCTGGCATAGATATTTTTCGGCACTCTGCCCATGTTTAAAAAAAAACAAAAAGTTATGAAAGTACTGCAAGATGGTTAGTTATTGTCTTTTTCTTTAGTTTTTCTTGTTTATTAAGTAAGAACATAGGTATTTTATTATCAGTCTTTTGCTTGTGGCTTTATTTTTGCAAAATTTTTTGAAAATTGTTTTACCTACACAAAGTAAAAAGTTTTAGTTTAACAAAGAATGTATAATAATGATAAGTGGAGTGTACAACATTATAAAAGAATTTTTAAATGTATCTGTAGATTAAGATAGATGTATGCGCGTGGGATTCCTAATAAATAAATAAAATAAAGGATAATGACGAATTAGAAGTCTATTGCGTTGCATGATCTATGGTTTTTCTATTATATGATAAACATAATTTTCAGAATTCAGAATTTAGATACTGCCTCCTTAGATATTCTATCTCACACGAAACTCCTCTCCATCATGTTTTGAAAATAATTTTTTCTCTCTTAAATAAATTAAAATTGGCTGGGACGTCTCTATTCTTTTTATGCCCCGAAGAAGCACAGGGCAATCGGTTACCCGCCACCGATTGAGCTAAAATTTTATGGACACATTATACAATTACTGTATGTTGGTATAACTTTTGCTGTATATTCTTGTCAGATGTTGAGCAACCTGAATGAGAGCAAGACGGAAGACGGCACAGGCTCCGTATCGGAAGAGGACAAGCTGCAGTCGGTGCGGCTGTGGAGCGGCCGAAGAGTCAGGGTGCTACATTCCATTGTTAACTGCGCCATCTCTATGAAGGTATTTACTTATTTATTAAAAGTTATGGTCAAGTCAGTTTTTTTTCTTACTTGACGGTTCCAGAATAATTACAATGTATGTAATGTAAATGAGTACATATTTTTAAAAATCCTGCCCAAAATTATAGATGTAGTATCAAGTAAAAACATACCAATTAATGTTGTCATTTTTGTAATGGAAATGTAGCGAGCGAAGAGGCGGGGCGGAGTAGGGCGGGGCTAGAAAAGGGGGTGGAGCGCTGTCAATACAATGACAGTTCTGAAGTTCTCCGAATGTCAAGCAGCCTTGCTCATAAACGCGGGAAACGTTATACGTCCAAATTAACCAATCATGAGCAAAATGTCTATTTGTAATCATTTTGTGTATTATTAGGTTGTTCTCGGGTATGACTTTATGCCAAGTTTATTTGTAAGGCCGCTAGTGTCTTCAGAGAGATGGTTGGCTCAGATATCCGAACATCTGGATATCTCTGTGATCATAGCACTTCATCAGACCACTGGCCGTAACCGATTGAGGCGTGCTGTTGACACACTACGTTGTCACGATCTTCAGCAGTGAGGGGACGACGAAGAAGATGAAGTGTCTTCAGAGAGATGGTTGTCTCAGATATCCGAACATCTGAAATCTCTGTCATCGTAGCACTGCATCAGGCCACCGACCGTAACCGATTGAGGCGTGCAGTTGACACACTACGGAGACACGATCCTCAGCAGTGAGGGGACGATGAAGAAGAAGAAGTGTCTTCAGACATATGGTTGGCTCAGATATCCGAACATCTGGATATCTCTCAACGTAGCACTGCATTAGGCCACCGAACGTAACCGATGGAGGCGTGCTATTGACAGTCTACGGAGTCACGATCCTCAGCAGTGAGGGGACGACGAAGAAGAAGAAGAAGTGTCTTAAGATTTTTTACAGTGGTGATATTTTTCTTTTTGCAGGATTACAGATTAGCAACGAAGATCCTGTCGTCGCTCCAGAAGGACTCCTCGACGCCGCAACAAGAACGGGCTGTGCTGAGCGCCCTGTGTCGTCTGCAGCTCCTGGCGGGGAACGTCAGGGCTGCAAACAGTTTCCTGCAGCAGGCTACAGATGTGCGGCAACAGATGTCAGTATATTATACAGGGTGTCCGACGACTATTCCACATTGAGGGGAAATACCTACCTTATTTTTTTATATGAAAATAAGGGACGAAATGGGCAGGACATTAAGGTGATAGTAATTGATACGCCCTGCCCATTACAATGCAGTGCCGCTCAAGATTATTGGAAAAACCCAAAACTTCTGAGCGGCACTACAATTGCGCTCGTCACCTTGAGACATAAGATGTCAAGTCTCATTTGCCCAGTAATTTCACTAGCTTCGGTGTCCTTCAGACCGAAATACAGTAATGTTTACACATTACTGCTTCACGGCAGAAATAGGCGCCGTTGTGGTACCCATAATCTAACCCGCTTCCTATGCAAAGGAGCCTCCCACTGATAATTTTAATGATTAAAAGGACAGACACCTGGGAGATAATGAGATAGGAAGCATTTAAGTGTTATGGTACCAGGCGATAAGAATTAACATGGTTCTTTATTTACAGCTGTCCGACCCCCGACATGCGAGAATACGTAGACCTGGGTCTGATAGACATCGCCCACGGCAAGTACCAAGACGCATACAACAACTTCGCGAAGGCGGCTGATCAGGAACCCACAAATATTATGGTGAGAATCATGTTACGACATAACAATATGTTATGTTTTTAAAGTTATAACCCTCACTTCTAGGATTAATACACAAATAAAATTTGAAAAACAAAAATTTATGAACGATGCGGGATTCGAACCCATGACCTCCGGCGTTCCGTGCCGGTGCTCTAACCAACTGAGCTAACCGTTCGAGTACCGCCTCGTTACAAAATTCTGTTTGCTTTGTTCAACTCTCGGGTTGTGGCTTCATCTACAGGATCTACTTTACAGTTGATAACCTGCTCAACCCCAATATTTGCATATTACGAAATTGACTTGAGATGTCGCTCTTGTAAATCTAAATAATATGTTATGTTTTTAAAGTGATAACCCTCACTTCTAGGATTAATACACAAATAAAATTTGAAAAACAAATGGTTGGCTCAGTTGGTTAGAGCACCGGCACGGAACGCCGGTGGTCGTGGTTTCGAGTCCCGCATCGTTCATAAAATTTTGTTTTTAAAATTTTATTTGTACGTTACATAACATAGAAAATTAATAAATATAATTGTAATATATTTACTAAACCAAGAGTTTTTTAGTCCTCTAGACTTTTATTGAGGTGAAAACTTCTTTAGCTGCGTTGGGCACTTGTTAGTAGGGGAAAATCTTATGGGTTCGCTTTACCGACATGCGATATATAAATATATACAGACACTTTTTTAATGGGTGAAATCTCGTGAGTATACGTCACTATGCTTATAGCAGTATATCTGTAGCTATACAGCTGACGTATTGTGCAATTTAAACATTATAAAATTTCATATTGTTATACTAAAAGTTCTATGTTTTTTCTATCGACAGTTTCTACAACTGCCAATTTTTTTATGGAAAAGTAGGGGAAACGTGCGTACGGATTATTTGATGATGAGTAATCACCGCCGTCCACATTCTCTTGCAGAACAGAAGCTTAGCCGGGCTTTTAAAATGGAAACACTGCACAAGGAATTCTAATTTACGTTAAGGCAAGAAAACACGCAAACATGGTGTTTTTGACAAGTTTTGTGGTGAAAGTATAGCATTTCGAGCTATGAACACTACTTAATCCTGTTACACATATCCTTGAGTCTTATTTGTAGGTTGCTAATGCTCGCTGTTGGTTATAGTTAACACTGCCGAGCCTTTTTGAACTACCACATTTCTTTGTAGTTAAACAAGTTTTTTGGCATGGCGTGACGAATTTTTTTGGTACTTCTCTCAGAAAAGTTATTCTTATAGCTTGTACTTTTTTGTGTAGGTTCATTTATTCAGATTAGTAGTGAATAACGAGGATTATAAGCATATAAACTGTTTTCCACGCTAGGATTTTGCAAATATTGGCTTTGTTAGACGGCGGGCCGGCAGCCGTGAACTCATATTGCTCAATTCACACGTCAAGCGCGTGAACAAAGTTTCGGCCATACGCTGGTATATACAATGAGCTTCAAAATTTAATGTAATGGCGTCGAATTTTGCTAAGGCTGGGCGCAAACGTTCGGATACCGGATTAGGTTTCCTGATCAGGAATTGCATGAGACTAGCGCGAACGTTTTTTTACGACCAGTACGAATAGAGCCGCTTGTGAAAGCACACGCAAGTGTTAATAAAAAGTTATGAGTTATTAAAAACCATTTTGCATATCTTTTTTTTTATGATAATAAGGGACGAGACGAGCAGGACGTTCAGCTGATGGTAATTGATACGCCATGCCCATTACAATGCAGTGCCGCTCAGGATTCTGAAAAAAACCCAAAAATTCTGAGCGGCACTACAATTGCGTTCGTCACCTTGAGACATAAGATGTTAAGCCTCATGTGCCCAGTAATTTCACTAGCTACGGCGCCCTTCAGACCGAAACACAGTAATGCTTACACATTACTTTAGAAAGAGGCGCCGTTGTAATCTATTTTTTTTTTTATTTATTTTATATAAGGAACAAACAGTTTCATACAACTATCTTAATAACTATGAGTTAATATTAACCTTTAGTTCCCTGTGTTATATACAGGTTATGGCGCATTTATATACATAAAGTTTTTACGTGTAAGAAAGTGAATTTTATAAAGTATATAAAATATGTATAGATACTATAATATCTTATAGGAAAGTATGTTACTTATTTAAATTTATTACTTTTGTTTTTGATTTTAAGGTATCTTTTTAATTTATTTATGGAGTTACAAAATATATCAATATGATTAAAGGAGTTATTATAAAGCCGACAGGCACGTCTTATGAAACTATTGTGGGTAAAACAAGTTCTACTAATCGGAATTGAGAATAAAGGTTTTTCTCTACTGTTGCGTTCACACATACGAGGTATCCTAAATGTAATCTTCTGTAATAACGCAGGGGCGTCAATAACATAACTTATGATTTTATATAATATGGTTATATCGAATTTGTCACGACGGTATGATAGAGATTCTATTTTATGTTTGTCTAATGATAATTGGTAATTAATGAATTCATCATGTCCAGTTCTAAATTCTAGAGCCTTAATAAACTTTTTTTGAATTCTTTCTAAACGATCAACGTGAATTTGATAAAAAGGTTTCCAAACTACACATGCAAATTCCAAGTGGCTTCGTACAAAACTATTAAATAAAATTTTATAAGTTAAAGGATCCTTAAATGGTTTTCCAGCGCGTAAAATGAAACCAAGTTGTTTATATCCTTTATTTACGATTTTATCAATATGATTAACATATGTGAGTTTCGAGTCTAAAATTACGCCTAGATCCCTAACTTCAGTGACTCTTGTGAGTTCTTTACCACGAAGATTATAATTGTAAAATATTGGATTGCGTTTTCTTGTAAATGTAATAATATGACATTTTTCTGTATTTAAAAATAAATTAATGTTTGTGCAATTAATTTCAAAAGTATTTATATCACTTTGTAGTGCAATGCAATCATCTATAGTACGTATTACTTTATAAATTTTGGTATCATCTGCATATAATATTGAGTTAGATTTCTTTAGAATCTCAGAAATATTGTTAATATACAAAATAAATAATAGAGGGCCCAAATGCGATCCTTGTGGAACACCAGAACTTATTGATTTAAAATCAGAAACGAAACCACTAGTTACAACAGCCTGACTCCTTTTAGTGATGTATGACTTTATCCATCTAAAAAGATCACCATGTATACCGAGTTGCCAGAGCTTCATCAATAGAGTATCATGACAAATTTTGTCAAATGCTTTGGCAAAATCGGTATACACAGCATCCACCTGGTATCCCTTGTCCATAGCATCTAACAAAAATTCATTAAACACCAAAAGATTACTATCAACACTTCTACCTTTAAAGAATCCATGTTGATTTGGGCAAATATTTTGACGGACAGCTACAGATAATTGGTTCGTTACTATTTTTTCAAATATTTTTCCAAATTGACATAATTTAGATATTGGCCTATACTTTTCTATATCCATGCTAACAGAACCTTTCGGTACAGGGGTTATATACACTTGTTTCCAAAGGTTCGGCATACATCCTTCATCAATAGACTGCTTATATATTAAGAAAATAGGAAGTGCTAATGATCTAGCACAATTTTGTATAAATAATGGATGAATGCCATCTGGACCAGCTCCTTTATTAGTATTAACTGATTGAAGATATTTTAGAACCATATCCATACTTAAACTGACTGTACTAATTTCTACTATTGCTGAGGGATTTATTTCATTGTCATTATAGTGGCGTGGATGATCTTTAGGCTTTTCAAAGACTGATTGAAAGTGTTCATTAAACATGTTACAAATTTCTTTACCATCTGAGGACGTCGATCCTTTATATTGCATAGTTTGTGGCAGACCCTGATTAGCTAAAATAGATTTAATATAAGACCAAAAAAAGTTTGGATATTTCTTGATATTTTTTTCAGAAAATTCATTATAACAGTTATAACATTCCATTTCTAGTTTGCGAGCTCTTCTTCTTAATAGGGAGTAACTACTATAGTCAAGGGGATTACCATATAGTTTCCATTTTTTGTGTACTTTTCTTTTCTCATTTAACATTTTTTTTAAGGCATTACTGTGCCATATGGGCATTGAGTTAGAAATACGGTTCTTACGATAAGGAATGAATTTAGAAATTAAATTATTAATTATATTATAAAATTTTAAGACACAGTTTTCTACATCTAATGATTTAAAAAGCGCAAACCAGTCAGTAGCTAATAATTCTTGATTAATTTCATTGTACTTACCCAAATGAAAATTATGTATGTAACTAGATTTAGCTTTAAAAGGAAAAAGATAATTTAATGTGAGTTCTATATACAGGGATCTGTGATGTACATCTTCATTAGTGAGCGGGTGTTCACATTCCTGAACAGTACAATTTGTGTTACATAATACCAAATCAAGTAATCGGTTGTTGATATTTTTTATTCTATTATATTGTTGCAAATTAGAAAAAGCAAGGAATTCAGAGAAACATTGTATAACTTGGTTACCACTGGGCATTAGTAACAGATTATTACTTTGTAAATCGTGCCACTGTGCATTAGATAAATTAAAATCGCCGGTTACTAAAAACAAATCGTGTGGTCTTTCTATAATTATTTTACCAGTAATTTCAGTAAACGAAATCATAGTGTCTTTATAAGAAGGTCCTTGAGGGATATAGATGCAGGCTATATTTACATAACGTGTCGGCCCACTTTGCGTATCATGTAAAGGAATCGAGATCCACACACAGTTACAAGTAGCAGCTGGCGGGACCGGCCAGTCTCGCTGCACTGGCTGTAAGTCGGCGCGCACGGCTACTGCCACGCCACCACCGCGGGCCGCACCGCTCGCCTCCCACGACCTGTCGCTACGGTAAACATAATACCTACGATCGAAATACTCACCGCTATGAAAGTCAGCTGTTAGCCAGGTTTCAGTTATCAAAATTATGTCATAACTATTTATTGATACTTCAGAAATGAATTCATTTGATTTTGTTCTTAAACCCCTAACGTTCTGGTAGTAAATTTGAAATGATTGTTGAGTCAACATTTTATTAGCCTAAATTTAATTAAAATAAATAAATACCCAACCAATATTTGTGTATATTTATCATATTTACCTAAACCTCGTATACGTGAATAAAAACTAAGTTTATACATAAGACGTACCTGTTTACCACTACAAGTATATACAATAATAAATTTTAATGCGAAAAAGTTTAATGTGATGTTACTATAATATAATGTAAGGAGAATTAGTCACTTCAGTTTATTTAAATCTTGTTCACTTGTTATACGGAGAGCCTTAGATTTATCATTCTTTCTAATAAATAATTTACAGTCACGAATCCATAAATAAGAGTAGTGTAAATCTTCTTTGATTTTCCTGGCCTGCTTCAGAAGTAACTTATTAGATGGAGTAAGGTGATCTGACACATATAGGTTCACTGTGGGTCCAGGCAAACCTATATCAGCTGTTGTAAGGCCGCGGCGCGCGCGCACCGCTGCTATCAGCGTATCCTTGCGGAGTCTCCTGCTAAACCTGACTATGATCGCGGGGGGACGGCTGCTAGAAGACTGTGTTTGACCTTCACTAATGTTGGGATTCACAAAACGACGAACACGATGGATGTAATCTACATCAGATTCTTGTAATTGAAACGCAACCTTATGACAGATATCACGTACAATAGATAGCAGATTTTCACCATTCGAGACAGGCACTCCTGATATTTCAACATTATTCAATCTCGAGTGTTGATCCTGCTCGTTATTGACACGACGAAGTTCATCAATTGTAATGTTGGCAGAGGTCAAATCCTTTTGTATTATTGTTTCCACTGTAGAAATTCGGCTATCTAAGTTGTTAAAGCGAGCAGCTAGACAAGATAATTGATTGTTAAATTCCTCCACAGCCTTGGTGTTTGAGGTTATATCTGAGCGCATGCTGTTGAGATCTCCACGCATAGCCTTAATTTCATGCAAGACAGTAGTTATGTCCGCCGCGGTGGCAGCTATATTGGCATTGCGACATTGTAAACATTTCCATGATGCCTTTTTATCCATTGCCATTTTGCGATAGGTTGTTTCAGCAACGCCTGCGCAGCCGAAATGTAATTGTCCGTGGCAGTGACTACATAATACGCCGTCATGCACTGTTTCTAAACATTTTGCACACTCCATATTAACTTATAAAAATAAAAATTACAAACTTAATAGTACACCTTCTTAAGTACTTGCGCACATAGAATTAAGGTTGATAATTATTCGTCGCGCACACTACGTTAGCTTGGCGAAAGTGCGAACGTAAACAAACGAACACAGAGACCGCACTCAATGGGCTCGCGACGACGACTAGTCGGCTTCCTATGCAAAGGAGCCTCCCATTGGTAATATCTGTTCCCATGCCAAGTCCTTTACGTCTATTGTGGTAGTCTGTATTATTGATATCCCAGATGCATGGATATTGTTCAACCGCCATTATTAAATTTTTAGCTTCACACATTTTGTTACCTATGACGAGTCTATAGACGTCCACTCGCTACACAGCTCGCGCTGATCAGAATTGAAATGTGCGTGTGCGGTGGTTGAGTTGCGTTCGGGATAACATTGAGTTTTTTCCGTTCTTACGAACCGAACGTTAAGTTTTTTTTACGTTCGGAAATAACAAGAATAATGTGCGCCTTTCGCCGTTTCCAAATCTGAATTCCTGCTCAGATAACCTACTCCGGTTTCCGAACCTTTGTGCCCAGCCTAAATGGGCTTTAGAGCTTTAAAAATTTATTTAATGAGCACCCGAAGAGAAACCTACGAGTGTAGCTATTATTAGTACTTGGCCTATCGGTCGTCTATCGGTCAGTGGCTGAATCTGATAAAACACAATAGTTTTGCAGCTAAAAATTCAGTATGTCGATAAACCTAGCGAAACTCTCTAAAAAAAAAAGGGATTAGCTCGATTTTATGAAACGTGCAGTCATTGATAAATTGACAGATTATCTTGTAAAAAACGTAGATAGACGAAATCCACTACGTTTTAAGTAAGTGTTCGCTTCTAAATTTAGCCGGATTATACTTCGTGGCCAATCGCCTTATTGTAATTACCACTATTTCAAACTTATGTTAAATGACTGCACGTTTCATAATAAACTAACTTTCAATTTTTACTTAGGCAGTGCCGCCTCTTATTGCATAGTATTTGCATCCTCTTTGGTGACGATTCCTATTGGCGCTCTAAAAAAAAAATTTCTCGGATTCCAAAAATTTTGTCTATACAAATAGCGGCCAGAATTCGTCCAGTACAGACAGTGAAAAAAGTGCTTTAGGTTTACCAGTGGGAGGCGTCTTTATACAGGATTCCCGCTAAATCGTGTTACGGTTTGACGGGCGCCGTAACTAGTGAAATAACTGGACGAATAAGACATAACATCTTATGTTTAAAAAAGGCCTTCGAGAACGAGATTTCATTGTAATGTACAAGATGTTAATGGATTGAATTGCGAGTTTTATTTTTAAGGAAATGCTCGTAGGTAAAGGCCAACAGTTCGGGTCTTTCTTACACAGAGTAAAGAATGACATCATAGACCACAGACAAAAATAACCAGAATTGTAACGCCTTAGACTATAAACAGATTACATTTCTATGTAGTCATTAGGCCCGGTTTACATTGACAACAGAATAATAAAGTTAAATTATTTGCATATGCCTTTGTCTCAATTGAATTATATTTAACGGCTGATATGGTGATAATTTTTTCCAGGTGGCAAACAACCTGTCCGTATGTCTTCTATACATGGGCAGACTGAAGGAAGCAATATCGGTGCTTCAGAAAGCGGTTCACTCGGACCCTGAGCGAGGTCTCAACGCAAGTCTGCTGATCAACTTGTGTACTCTCTACGAGCTGGAGTCGTCCAAGGCGACCGATAAGAAACTGAACTTGCTGAGAATGCTGTGCAAACACAAAAGCGACACCATACCCAATGTTGTAGAGTGTTTGAAGTTGGCTTGATCTAATATAGGCTACCATACCAGGAGAGCGTTCAGCTGATGGTAATTGATACGCCCTGCCCATAACATTGCAGTGCCGCTCAGGATTCTTGAAAAACCCCAATAATTCTGAGTGGCACTACAACCTTGAGGCATAATATGTCAAGTCTCATTTGCCCAGTAATTTCACTAGCTACTACGGCGCCCTTCAAACCGAAACACTGTAATGCTTACACATTACTGCTTCACGGCAGAAATAGGCGCCGTTGTGGTATCCATAATCTAGGCATCTGGTGCAAAGGAGCCTCCCACTGGTAAAGTTAGTACAGCCTGCTCGTGCCAACTAAGTCGCGCAGACAGTCAAGAGTTTACTAGAGTTATTTCTATAATTGTTATTATATAGTGTAAATATTATAAAAATTTATAGATTTAGGCGATATTCCACGGGAAACACTCCTGAAGATGTCTCGCGAAAAGGCGAAACACATGTTGTAGTACATGTTAGCGAAATAAACACCAATTATACCATTATTCTAATTGTTATAATCACTGACCTGTATAAATACCACTGAACAGGCTGTTCCATATATTTGACAGCAATTTTTAAGTGCCCAATTTAAAACGCCACTCGCGAGCGTGGAGAGAACTAGTTTTGACGTTTAATACAAAATGGCTGCGAGAGAAGCGTACAATACTCTGATTTTTTTTTTGCATTTTGTATTAATTACGGTCGTTTTCCGTCTTATTTATACTTCAGGAATCAACATCAATTAAGTACACATTTTTTATCATATCGATGCTTGTTTCGCTGAGGTTGTCATTACTAGTGTTAGTACCGCAGCCTCTCGCTACATGGCCAACAGCGATAAAATGGCGAATATCAAACAGGCACAAAAGCACTTTGACAGCCGCCAGTCCAGTGGTAAATAGAAGAGTTAAGTGGTTATAATACTATAAGTATGATACGAATATTGTTTTTTTTATCTTCATATAAACAACAATTAAAGAAATTTGTAGTTAGGTCGTCTCTACTGTGGTCTTATGAACAGATTCATTATTTGTTTATTTTAGCTTTAGTTAAATCTCTGTATTTTCCATAAATTTATAATACCTACTAATGCAAATCACAAACACTCTCCTCATTGCGGCGAGATAAAATTTTCATGTGTGCTAGTTTTACAGATGTGTTAGTCAGTTAGTGAAGTGTATAGTATTGTGCTTTTGGTCAACCCCTATGACAAATATTGGTAAATGGCGTCATATTTCCATTATAAAATATTTTATTATCTAATCTAACACATATTTTCTTAAATTATTATAAATCTTAAGAAAATAGAGTGTTTACTGCGTACATAAAATGTATTTTAGTTTTTTGTTCTACGAGAATAAACATCACGAAAGTTGTATTGAAGAATTAGTATTTACATGAAATGTTTCTTTAGTTGGACTATTGAAATGAAATTAAATTAAATTTTATTTGCAGGAAACATTGTACTTAAAATGATAACATAATATTATTGATAATCCAATATGTTTTGTCAAATGACATGCAAAAAATGTTACAAAATTGTCTAAACACTACTGTTATACCGAAACATGTCGGATTTCACAATGCTATCATAAACATTTATAAAATTAAAACTTTAAGATATTATAATATGAGACGTAAATAACTTAATAATTCATTTAGTATCTATGTATAATATTAACAAATGTCATGAAAGTATATTAATTTACATATATTATTATCAAATAGACTAATTCATTTTGTATTGAAAAATTCATTTAAAATATAGAAGCACTTATTTATTTACCACTTATGCAGTCTTCTTTTAAAAACTTTGAAAGGTAAATCTTTAAATTCATTGGGCAATGTATTATATATTTTCACAGACATGCTGTAACAATTTCTACTAAAAGATGCAGTTCTATAGAAGGGCATTATAAGTTTGTTGTTTTATGTAACAACACAATCTAATACAGAACACGACACCATTATGTTTTCTAATTAATATCCGTTAAAACACAGAACAATAACGATAAAAACACTAAAATTAAAACGTGGTCCAATTTGACAGGAGACTAATGGACACTAAATTGTTTCACGGTCTTCATCTATACCGTCTCTTTCTCACGCCTAGGTTTTTATGTTAGGATAGTTATCTCACTTTCACACAAGATTACGGTAGTATACTACGTTGATGGTATTTTCCGCTTTGGAGTAGAATGGAATGGACCTTATCATTGCCAATCGTTTTCCTAACCGAATTATATTATGATTACGTTTTGTGTGTAGTTATTATATAGCGCCATTTATTATTAACTTTAAATGGATTATTTCTATTTAATTTGGCTCTTTGTTTAGATTCTGAAAACAACATTAATTATGTTTTAAGTGTATAGTGACTCATATATGACTGTACAAAGTCGATGGTGAAAATTGAAAGATAGTTTATTTTAATTGAGTAATGGCTACAATTATTTATTACATGTAGGTACTGTTTCAGTAAATTGTATCGTACTTAGGTATACGTGGCGGCACGTAAGTCTTGTGCTGACCGTTATTGCGTTTAAGTCAAAAGTAAGGTATCTATTTGGGCTAGAGGAGTACCGATTGGCCTCGCCAGTCGTATTCCCCCGCACCGATACAGCACCCCGGACACTTCCTGTATACAGTCACGTTCTAAATTGTATTGTTATTCGCTGTTATTTTTTTTTTTGTTGTTTATTGTTAAGATTTGGTCTGTCTGTTAAATACACACACATATATTCTATTGCTGAGAATTTTACGTAATTAAATTTGTACAAAAATACTTAACACTTTATCATTGAATATTTATCAAAGTATAAAATTCGCGTTCGCAACAGAACCTACCCTTACGCAGCTATCCTCCATATTTCGCTCTGTGCTAGACTAACTAGGTTTTATTACATTAAAATAATGTCATTAATATTAATTTACTATTAATCAATTCAAGTAATATTTGTAAAGCGTGTGCGACACTACCCAAGCGCAACTATCCTCTCCAGGTTTCGTTCAGCGCTAGACTTTATAGGGCTTAGTATTTACAATATTATACTAACGGGTATGTCAATTTTTTTAGAAATTCTACAGTTATAATTAATGTATAGATATTTATTTAATTTATATTAATAAATACTTTACTGTTTTTCGTGTTTCAATTTAATTAATTACATAAAAATAAACCTTTATTTTAAGAGTACCGAAACAAAAACTGATTTATCAGTTACCATTATTACAACGGTTCAGTACACCAAACTCAGCGGAGCTATAATTGGAACTTGTCGACACTACGGTCTTCTTGGGTATCACCGTAGATAAAAAGGTCCAGTGGGGTCCACATATTGCCCAACTAGCAGATAGACTCAGCTCTGCTACATACGCCGTTAGAGAGATTAAAGAGTATGTGAATGTTGTGACCGCTAGATAGTGTACTTCAGTTATTTTCACATCATCATGACGTACGGTATTTAGCTGTGAGGTCGTGCTGCTGACATTGATATAGTTATTGCTCTGCAAAAGAGAGCTGTTCGTGCTATATATCAGCTTGGTTATAGACAGTCACTCAAAGTGAAATTTAAAGAAATAAAAAGTTGTTGTTTCATTGAAAGAGGAAGGCTAAGTGGAAGAGCGCTCGCACGGAACGCGAGAGGTCGCGGATTCGAGTCCGGCATCGTGCATAAATTCAATTTGTGGAAAAATTGCAAATCCTTGACGAACAGATTGGCTACAATTAGGTATGTGTATGGATATACACACTCACAAGAACAAAGAAGTAGATTGTATTTTACTGCAGAAAAGTATTTCATAATTATATTTTCACAAATTGAAATTAATTTAAAACACTTGAAGAATATCGTTTTATGGTACAGTATATGGACTAACTTAGATCTAACATAAAAATAAAAATTGCGGCTATTTGCAGAGGCATAATTTGTTGGTGTTCATCTAGGTCATAGCAGATTAGTAGTTAGTAGATACCAGCAGGACCTATCACAATAAGTGCAACTTATTGTCCTCATAAACATTATATAGAAAGATATGCGACATGTATTTACACTTTCCCAAGAAAAAAATCAGTACCTGATATCCACTGGACAGCTCGCGGGTAACTGTTGTACTGGATTTCTTCATCATGAAAGGATTGCCATACCAGCACTTGAACAATAAGTAGGGGAGAGCAGGTAGGATTCGTACAGAGGGAGCATTCGTACAGTGGTCATATTATTAGTATCAAACACACTGATGCGTTTGTATTAATTTGCCGTCACCGCCACATCATAGCGCTCGCGAAGGCCGTGTCCGCCAAAACTCCACGGCCGCCGCCTCTGCTACGCTACACAAGGGTGGTAAACAAAAGGATAAAAGGCAAGTTACTCTTATTACTAGTAGCCCCAACTCCGAAAGCCGTACGAGCTTTTTTGACACAGAAGGCGGTTTCAAGACCGTTATTAACAAGAAAAGACACAGGAAAAATAAACCTAAGAACAAGACACTTACTATATCGCAGGGATCTATAAAAAGAGTTGGGACAGCAGTTTTAGCATCGAGCAATATTAAGGTGGCACCACGACTGTCATACATCTACGCGTCCAGGTTCGATTCCCAAAACACCGACAATAATATTACTGATTTTCTACTAGAAAACAACGTTGAGCCTGTAAGGGTTGAAAAGTTGA
>CATIXQ010000012.1:12159543-12257246 GCA_949711755.1 Leptidea juvernica | reverse complement strand
CGCTCGATCGTTTGTTCCGCTAATCAGCCCTCTACACTGATAGGCGTCGAGAATACAGCCGTAAACAAAAATGACTAGTGTAAAAATGATCTCATTCAATTGCCGATCGGTCAAACGTTCCTGCCAGCATATTCGTGATCTATGTAGTGAATATCAGGTTATCGCGATACAGGAGCACTGGCTCCTACCTGATGATCTTGACTTCCTGAATACTATTGACGACAAGTTTGGAGCGTATGGTGTGTCCGCGGTCGATACGACGAGTGGTGTCCTCAAGGGTCGACCCTAAGGAGACGTAGCCATACTATGGAGAAACGATATTTTCCCTACAGTCAACCATATCGACTGTGGTAACCCGCGTGTGACAGCAGTCCGCTTAGAACTCGCGCTTCGCAGTATCATGGTTGTCTCAGTGTACACACAGTGCCCACAGAGGCCGCGGACAACCTACCTATGTTTACCGAATGCTTAGGAGTAATTAGTGCAGTGATCGCGTCACATGATGACGTAGAAAGTGTCATATGTCTCGGGGATTTTAATGGTGATGTGTCACATAAAAATAGCTTATTTGGTCGTGAATTAGTTGCCTATTGCGAGGAGGAAGACTGGACTTGTGCGGATGTGAGTACACTAGGTGTTACGTCAGGTACATACACGTTCCTCAGCGACGCGCATGGCACGACTAGCTGGATCGACCATGTCGTAGTAACGAGTGCTGCCCTGCGCGCGCTTAGGGGCTTGCGTGTACTCAATAATGTATATTGGTCGGATCATTTTCCTTTAGCTGTTGAATTCGATTTTGATGTAATTGTACCAAAAAGTGTTATTTTAAATAAAATACACGTTAATTAAATTCAATGGGGATATAGGACCTCAGACCAGCAGTGTAATTATACCGAATTATGTAGTCAATATCTAGATAACTATAAATATAATAACTTACCGTGTTATGGTACTTGTGGTAACATGAGTGATCACCACCAGTATATAGATTCGTTATATGCTAGCATGATTGAATGTATGTCTAGGGCTGCCACTGACACCTACACAGGAGGAACAAAAACCAGGAAAAAGACAGTGGTGGGCTGGAATCGACATGTGAGGGAGTCCCATGCCAGGGCCAGACAGTCATTTCTGATTTGGAATAGGCATGGACGTCCTTCTCATGGAGATATTTAAGAAGAAATGGCTAATTCTAGAAAAACATTTAAGCAAAAATTAAAATGGTGCCAATCCAATCAGGACAAAATTAAAATGGACATAATTGCAACCTTTAGACGAAATAATGACTTTGGAAAATTTTGGAAGGAAACGAATAAATTAAAGCCTAAATGTAGTACTCCTGTGTCGGTGGGTGGTTTACACCACCATAAAGATATAGCAAACTTATTTGTAAATACATTCCGTGTAGACTGCCCCTTAATCGGCGCATGTCCTACCGCTGAGTCACACCCCGGTGGCGACGCGGGCGCGGGCGACTCGTGCACGCTACACGTGTCAGTTGACGAGGTGGCGCGGTGCGTGCGTGACATGCAGCGTGGCAAGTCCCCGGGCCACGACCACCTCAGTGTGGAGCATGTGCTATACGGTGGCCAGAGGCTCTTTGAGATAATGGCTACATTATACAATTCATGTATCGATCATAGCTATCTCCCTGTAAATATGATGAAAACGAATGTAATACCGATCGTTAAAAACAGAGCTGGTGACGTCTCAGACCCTAAAAACTACCGCCCTATTTCTCTCACAACAATATTTTCAAAAAAATTTGAGAGATTGTTAATATCCCACTTAAATTGCAATATCAAATTACACTGCGGTCAGTTTGGTTTTCGTTGCGGTTTATCAACAGACTTAGCCATTTTTGCCTTAAAAAGTACTGTTAACTATTATCTCACTCGGGAAACATCCGTATATGGATGTTTCCTGGATCTGAGCAAAGCATTCGATACTATTAATTACAATATTTTGTGGAATAAACTGCAAGCTACCAAAGTACCTAGTAGGATAGTGGATTTGTTACAGTTTTGGTATACAAACCAAATTAACCAAGTAAAATGGCAAAATGATTTTTCCGATACCTATCGGTTAAATTGCGGCGTTAGGCAGGGTGGTCTGACGTCACCGATTCTATTTAACATCTATGTAAATGAACTGATCGGGGAACTGAGCAGTGCTAGGGCAGGCTGCCAGATTGGAGGCGTCAGCGTTAACAATCTGAGCTACGCTGATGACATGGCTCTGCTCAGTCCCTCGGTCTGCGGCTTGCGTAGCCTTATTGTCATTTGTGATAAATATGCGGAAAAACATGGATTATTGTATAATGTGTCTAAAACTAAAGTTATCATATTTAAATTCAAAAAAGGTCCAGAAAATGTACTGCCTATAAAACTATGTGGCTCCGAACTGCAATATGTGACTAAGTTTAAATATCTAGGACATGTACTAAGCGAGACGATGAAAGATAATGAGGACCTAGAGAGACAGAGACGGTCACTGGCAGCAAAAAGCAATATGCTGGCTAGGCGTTTCTCCGGCTGTTCCCGACAAGTAAAGGTCACCCTGTTCAAAGCCTACTGCCAGGCACTCTACACCTCTCAGCTCTGGTACAATTACACCAAAGCCACCTTTGACGCCCTTAGAGTGCAATATAACAATGCGTTTCGGTCTCTACTGGGGTTGCCATGGAGGTGTAGCGCGTCGGGTATGTTTGCGATGCACAGGGTTGACGATTTTTATGCTGCAATGCGTAGGGCTAGAGCGGGATTTCTGACGAGATTATATAATAATCGTAAAAATTGTATATTGAAAACGGTAAAACATTACCACCGAAATATACCAAAATTTTTTCTGATATAATAATGTTATTTTTAATTTTCCAGTTGTAATTTTAAGTTATACTTTTTAATTCTAATTTATATAAATTTTCTTTTTACTAATGAATGTTATCTAATTAATTAAGTAATGTTGTATACCTTTTTTAATGCAAAATTGGCTATGGATGATATAATCTGGCCGAAATAAAATATTTTATTATTTATTTATTAATATGTGCGACTCCCGCGTTATGGGTATAGTATAACCGCAGAAGCGGCGTGGCAGTACGACTACGAGGTTTGTTGAAACGAGGCGTTACGTGTTTTCACGCTGCGTAAGTGTTTTCACGCTGCGTAAGTAATTTTTCGATGTACCTTTGAACGTGTTTAATACCAATTTTATTTGATCAAATTGTGTTGTAATTTCTTATGGCTCATGAATTGATGCCGTAGTTTTATAGTCAGTGTTCATTTTGGCCTAAGTTTGACGGTTATTTTTATATTAAATTGGTTTGTCAAATATTTGGGTTGGGGCACCTTCGTACAGTTATGAATGGGGTGGATTCATACTGCACGAATGCTCCCCCTTGAGGTCAGATAATGTGATTACTAAGACGTTATTTTATTACAGAATCATACCGCGACGGGGCAAGTCCCCTACTAACAAGAGAGGTCGTTGAAGATGAGGCCCACATGTATATGTGCAACAACAACAAGTCATACCTTAAGAAATGGATCCTAATCAACACAGCAGCTGTATCACCCTTTACTGTATGTACAGTAAAGATACTGTCAGAGCCATTTGCCTAATTTCATCAGCTTATAGGATTTAATAA
This sequence comes from Leptidea juvernica, assembly GCA_949711755.1. Classification (NCBI taxonomy): domain Eukaryota; kingdom Metazoa; phylum Arthropoda; class Insecta; order Lepidoptera; family Pieridae; genus Leptidea; species Leptidea juvernica. The sequence goes on along the minus strand of CATIXQ010000012.1, from coordinate 12,253,594 downwards.
CACTAGAAATTATCTGACCATAAATTAGACAGAAATGCATGCAAAACATCGAAGAATGGAATATTGCTAGGAAGTTCAAGAATATATTATACTGAATACTATGTACGATAAAGAACAGATTGGAACAGAAAAATCAAAAGACTTGAAGAAGACGAGCATGAGAGGAAACAAAGAACCAGGGAGATAAAACGCGTTATACACTTGCGAGCAGAGACAAATATCTAAACTAAACCAAAGAGACTAAAGAAAACTGTATAGACTGATCATAGTGAGGACGAGACTCATATAAGTTAAAGAGAAAATTCTTGTTCTTCCTTAGAATAAATGTCTGAAGAGCTTGATATTTACAATGAAAATCCTGTTACGACGGAAAACATAAAAGAATGCTTTCTGCCAGTCAAATTCGAAAAGAAAAAACCTGTTCTACATTATATTTTACAGGTGGTAAGATAATTTAGTCCCACTGAATACCAAGTTTAAGTACTGAGATCAAAGCAAAGTACCTATTGTTTGTGTGCATATTCGTAGTTTTGATTAATAAATACCAGTGAGTATATAAATATTATTGACAGATTCATTAAGGAAATAAGAAAACTTTATGAAAATTGTTTTATTATTTTGATTTAACGATAAGTGTTCAATTCATTCATATTTATTACTACTAAAGTGTAAAAATAACAATATTGTTAATTATTACCCACTGTCTTTAAGGCCAAATCTGAGTTAGTTTTGATCTCAATAAAGATTATGTTCAGTATAAATGGCATTTTAATCACGAGGCTCACCACTATGTACAAATGTGCCCCACACCGTGTACGAAGGTAACACACGTAGGGGTTGCATTCGTACAATTTCCATTTTTTGGAAAAAGCACCACAACTTGGTTATAATACGTCGTATCAACATACAACTATGTATTATTATAGCCAGATATGCTAGTGATATAGCAGTATTAAATATATTTTCAAATAGCTATAATGTAACATGCTCTCCCCTACGGTCATTTTGTTTGTTAAAATGATGCTCAATTGTAAAAATGTTCTCATCCGTAAACAAAATTTTCATTGACCTCCCTTTGCGTACCGTTTCAGTAAGTAGTTGTTTCGATTTTACCACCCTATTCTTTTTTAAATTACCAGTTATGAAATGACCAGTATCTCTCGTATAGGCTGCAAGTCCTAAGATGCTATCTTCATCTCCCGAGATAAAATCTTTTGCTTTCGGACAGGATTTTTTCGAATTATTTCCCTTACCGCTTTGACCACCTTTTTCGTGCGAACACTAAAAATACGAACACAATGCCTCGGAATGGAGTCGACAAAATTTAGTCTAATTCAACCCTAAGAATACAAAAGTTTGTGCGTTCATCGCTAAAGTCTCCCTTTGTCGTATCCCCTCGATTCGAGATCACTTCTCTAACCCTCACAGCCTGTAACCGCATACTAATTATGGGCGTCGATATTCCGAGGGACGTTCAGTACCGTGGTCACTTGGAAGAGAAGGCCAAATTGGCCTCTAAAAGCTTGGTCTTCTAAGTAACACGAGACAGTACGTCACTATAAGCCACCGCCTGCAACGAAATAAGGCGCAAATTTAGCTTCACATGGTGTAGGTACCTACTGTTCTCACCTCTGGGCGGGCGCACCCCAGTACCAGGTTGATTTGGCCGCCTGCAATGAACAGCGGCTCGAATCGTCGACGATCAAGTTTTCTCGGCTCCGCTTGATTCTTTGGCGTTGCGCAGGGAAGTGGGTTCTCTATATATCTTCAACCGCATTTAACACGGGGAATGCTCAGAGATGTTGTTCGAGTTGATGCCAGCGACCGAATTCCACCACCGGACATTACGTCAAAGTGCTCCCGCACGTTTTGCAAGAAATTTCTTGCCTCACCGGAACCGAAACGACTTAGGGATCTTCAAGTAAAGAGCATACTCCCACCTCTCTCTTGACACCTGTTGTTGCGGATGTCCATGGGCGGTTGCCTCACCAATCCCCATCACGTGACCCTCTCGACTAGTACAGAAACATTCAGTATGACTCAAGTAATCTAAAACCAAGATAAACTTCAAAATGGCCATCGACCAAATAATTTTACAAATGTTCAGTGCAATATGTTGTATATAGAAATCTAAATAAATAGCTATACTTTATTTAGATTTCTATGATCTTGTATCATGGTACAGAACTATTGTGGCACAGTGATTATCACTGATGTTCATTGCAACTTGCATATATGGGTGTGTTTATTAAGTAGGGCTTTATCTACATGGAATAAAACATATTTACTGATTTATGATTTACTGCATATTATCTATTTAGGCTTACTCACATCTCTACTAAGTAGTACTTAAGATTAAAAAGTTATCATCTAGGTACTATTCAGTTATGAAGGGTTGCCATTTTATTTAAATTATAAACAAAACACTGGCTGATAGATATTAAAATGAAAAAAAATATACTTTATCACTTTTATTTATATTAGGTCAAACACAAAAAAAAAATTTTTTTAGAAATCCCAAATCAGTAGTAGTTGCCAAATGTCAATTTTCGGCAACTAGCAACCCTAAATAACATTGTCATGTTATTATAATTACATAATTAATTTCAGTCCATCTGCCAAATTATGAGGTAGCTGTATAATTGGAATATTTTACAACTTTGATTATTGCTGAAACTATCACATAATTATTTAATTGATTTCCGTTCCTTAATTGGAAATGTTACTTGGAATCAGTTTTAAGAAGTAGGTTGTTCCACCTCATGCTAGGCAGCAACATCTGCCCATAAAGGTGCTCCCGCATGGGGAGCATTCAGCTGTTATGTTACAGATGTTTTATGCAGAGTACATTAGTCAGGGAATAAACCAATCATTAGGCCTGGTATCTGCGAAAGAGGAGAGATGTTTTTTGATAACCAATCAGATTTCATTATTCCCACAGGTCTCCGCTCAGCTTCAGTGGAAATCAATCAAAGCCGTTGACGGAGCGGAGATGAGTGTAGTCGACATGATGTTGTCTTCCTTTCGTAAACACTTGACTGATTTCGAGCTTTCACAGCTCACATCTCTCTGCTTGGGTGGAAATAGCCTGACAGCTATAAAGCCATAAGGCTTATATCCGTTCATCTCCTGTCCTCTCCGCTTTGTTGGGTCTTCCAGTGTGCAACTTGAATTACATTATCGGTAATATTTTGATACAGCCTGTAACAACTGCTTGTATTTGACTGTGTTATGGTGCTTAAATTTAATGTGAAATATTACATTACAGAGAAATCTCTCAGTAAGTAAGCAATATTAGAGAAACAATGATATGATCAGTTGTAAGACATCACATAACAATATAATATATACCACTGCGAGAACATGAATGTTAAAGTTACTTCTTATTCATAATAACACCAATTTCTTATAAACTTATTTTAGCCATGTAACTGTTTTGTCCCATTCTTCCAAACATAATTTTAACTTAATAAAAAAGATAAAACAGTTGGATGAACAAAATAGGTTTAATAGACAGACAGCTTCAAAACACAATCACTATAAATGCCGAGATTCAGCATTAATTATCTATAAAATAGTGAAACAAGCAATGTATTACTATAATACATTATGTTACATATTATATGAAACACAAATAAATATATTTGTTGAAACTGTTTGAATTCTCTTGAATTCTGTATTTTGGAAGTGGTAAATTATACTATACTAACTATATACAGAGATGTTTCTTATCACTATACAATTGGCAGATAGATTCAATAAGACATGATTATAATGATCAATGATACACTGGTATCCTAGAGTATGTTCGTGTCCGAATAATACACTGAGTATTTAGAAGCATTCAGTAGTTATCACTTATGCTAAATGTACTTCAAACTAACTTATAACTAAGAAATGAGCTGCCAAAGCTCATATCAACGCTTTTTGGCCAGTTTTGTGTCTACTGCAAAGATGAGGATTTATTTACAAGAACATCATGACTAGAAGTCATTTTAACTGTAATCAATTTAATACTAGTAAGCGTCATTGATACTGTAAACAAAACATACACCAAAAGGCATTAACAGATAATGTTTAACAGAAAGGTATTAAAATGCTTTCATTACACTTAGTTTTCATATTATATCCCCCCAACTGATAACTTTATATGGCAAACAGGCCATGTTTGAATCACAATTTAACTATTGTTATGTCGACTGTGATGTATGTAAATAAATAAGTCCTCTTAAACACTATTTGAACGGAAGATTGTTCACAACCGATTGCGACGGTTCCTCATAGCTCGAAGACGCGCTCGGCGCGACTTTGCGGATTAAATATCTCCATTTTGACTAATCCCAATCCTTTTAATAAATTCTTCCTGTAACATGACAGTTTTGATCATGTTTGGATGAGCACCATAAGAAATGTTTTGATCTTGTGTTGAACAATATTGCTGAGTTCCATCAGTGAGAATAACTCCTTGTCCATTGCTCAGAGTTCCAGACTCAATTGAGTTCCAGTATGTTTCACTAGGTGACGCAGTGTTAACTCCCGGTGGGGGAGCTGCTGGTGCTCCAGTATACCTGAAGTATGGGTTTTTTAAGTCTAATGTGTTTGAAGCCGAAATATTTGTTCCCTCCAGACTTATATCCATAGTGACATCATAGCTCTGCCGTTTGTTAGCAAGTAATAGTACTCTTCCAGTAAGAGCTTGACCTTGCTTGGCAAATATAGGAGTTTCTAAAAGGCATCTGACTTGATACCAATGTGTTAAGGGTTCTGTTGGTGCAGTTGATAACCATATATGTTGTGTGCTCCCGGCAAACAATACATCAAACCAAAATGCTAGCCCGTGGCAAGTTCCCGACTGTGTTAATTCAAATCTAAAAGGTACCTCTATGCGGTGAAGATCAGTCTCATTTGCATTAAGAAAATCTACAACATGTCTAACCGATCTTGACATGCATATACGTACATCAAATGTGTCAACAATAGGTTGTCTAAAATATTCCTTCATTGCAGCGGTACGTAATGCACTAAGATCAACACCGTGGAAACATGATTGGTACCAGAAATTAGCTTTATTATACTGCTCCATAAAGAGTGCATCATCTGTAAATGGAGCTATGTGAAGATCACCTCTGGTCGGATACATATTACCGGTAGGTTTCAGCCATTTCTTTGCATGCAAATAAGTTTCTAACATGCGTTCATTATAAAGCATATATCCCATTGGTTCAGATATGATCACATCCACACTCTCAGGAAGTTCTATTTCTTCTATTTTGCCTGCTATCACATTTATTCTGTCATGGAGTCCATTGGCGCGAACTAATGCTTGAGCGTGGTGAGCCATGTTACTTGCCTCAACTGCATATACCTTCCTTGCACCTGCCTGCGCAGCGAAAAACGACAGAATTCCAGATCCAGCGCCGACATCCAACACAACCTTATTCTTGAAGTCATTTATATTTGACAGTATGGCTCGCTGATATGTACTTGTCCTCACGTAATCCTGCATCATGTTTTGTTGTTGGCTCAAGTAACCGTAAAACTGGAAATATTGCATCGCTGACGAATCTTCTGTGCGCACAGTGAATACGGAGGAAGACCGTCCCGCTTTGATCTTGGTAACCAGCAAATGGAAGTTTTGACAATCCGCTTCAGATGCAAATTTGAAAAATAATGTTTCATTGTCTATCGTGAAGATGTATGACTGGCCGGCAACACGGGAGCACTCACTCTGGATGTGGACGGGAAACTCAAGGACTTCTTGAGCAAGCACAGGATCAGCACGTATCACTTTAACACTTAGCCCTTGTGGATCATAATCCACGTTTACGTTTGTAGGGAAATTAAAACGTGCTGCCAAAGCACCATCATTGTTGACGGCAGATACCGTCACTCCGCGAAACGTGTTCGCCATTTTAAATACACGCGTTTTTCTGGATTTATACAATTCAATATTACACGAATGACCAAACAAAGAAAAATGTCGTTGAGGGGACCGGTGTAAAATCGATCACTCACAAACTTCCTCTCGTTTGTCTATGAAAAATGATTGATAGCTGTTGCCTATGGCGCAGACAAACGCGACAGCTCACAGCATGCGTAGTGTATACCAAAGACTAATCAAAGTCTGGATCTGTCTAGTGTCTGTGAAGATTTAATAACGCGAATGGTTTTGGTAAAAAAATATAGTTGTTATTTAATGATGACGTGTGCAGCCCTTTAATTCGATTATTATCGAGACTATTGAATTATTTTACTAGATTCTACAGTATAATGAATTTAATTTCTTAATGAAGGACAAATTAGCAACAGAAGTATAGAATAAGTAAATTATACTTTGCCAGGTAAGTATGCCAGGTGGTCGCGAGTGCCAGGACGTCAGGTCTCGTAGGGATCCGGCACAGGTGAACATGTTGACGGCAAGACGATGAATGAAGTAGTCCAGGCTTTCGACTCGACCTCTAGAATGCCTGGTGCGTCCGAAATGCAGCAGAGAATCTTCTTTTGTACTGTTTGGAGTGCTTTTGCATAAAGCAAGCCGTACGGCGTACGGGAGTCGGTTACGTGGGTGGGTTTTGTACACAGAGATCTTCACACTCTGAGAGAGGCTTCAGGAGAGCACTGGACGAAGTAAGACCACCACGATGTTCGTTTTCGTAACATGCTCACTCATGTTGAGCTGTCAATCGATAGTGACACCGAGGTACCTTACCGTCAGAAACCATGCAATTTCCTGTTCATTGAGCTGCTAGTGAGCACACTCGGTTGCGAGCGCCTGGGTTTTGCCCACGTTCACAGTTAGCAACCACTTCTTAAGCCATTCTGGTGGGGTGTCCAGCTGGCACTCCATCTTCAAAGTAGCGTGCATCAAGTTGAGTGACGAGGTGATAAACGACACGTCATATGCATGCAGTGCCAGAGTTGCGAACGGTTCGAGCGGGATGTCATTAGTTTATTTGGCGTAGGTACAGCAGGGGTGATAACCAGCTCCCCTGTGGTACACCAGAGAGGTATACCGCGGAGAACGTCTTCGAGACTGAGATTATATTATCATCTACCCGACTGAACTTTAAGCTTACACGGCTACTTAACACACTCGTTGAATGAGCTTGCGCTATATGATTGTTCGGTTGCTGTGAAAAATTGAATCCAGAAGAAATACATAACATCGGAGAAGAGACCAAATTTGTTTGTTCATTCAACAGTGCAAACTGTTAACATCTCGACATATGCATCTACTCCTCAGAAGCCCCCACGCTTTAGCGGCCGGATAGTCTAGTATGGTGTTAATTAATTGTTCTAACACTGTGGAACCTTTTTTGACATGTAGCTAACATTAAAAGGCAACAATAAATTGTTGTAATTAGAATTGGATTAATTAATTAGATTGTATAAAAATACGCAATTTTGATCTTTTTAGTGCATATTATAATATCGATTGTTTTAGAATAGTTTTTTTTAAGTAGATTGTTTTTTTGATATATTATTTATTTTTAGTGAATCTGAAATATATTAAGTAATAATTTGTGTAGACCTAAGTACTAAATTATGTAATGCACCAATGAATGTAAGTCATTAGAGTTTCAATGATCATCACATTCGAGTACAACCATTACTTGACCATAACGACGTTATATCCAGATAGCATAAAAAAGATCCGAGTATCGTTAATTTGCTCCTAAGATTTGTAGAGTTCCGTTACATTGTCATGGATCCCAAAATCAGAACCTTACCAAACTCTCACCAAACTACCATTGAAATTTACCCTATTCAATAGTAAAGAGCCATTAAAAGCGGTTGGCGTGATATAAAGTTATTCCATTCCGTTATTATTCCGTTCATTCGTTGAGCACATACTTATAGCAAATTTAAGACTTTTATGGTTTTCTCATGGATGCCATTATCAGATCTGGACCAAATTGCAATGGCACGACACGATAAGCATTAGCTTATAAATCCCCCAGTCGAAAGTTCAAAAGTAAAAAACATAAAAAAAACATACCGACGAATTGAGAATCTCCTCCTTTTTTGAAGTCGGCTAAAAATACAAAATACTTACTGATGATATGCGACCACACTTATTTCGTGTAGTTTGTTTTACTACGCCACTCTGGATTTTAATTTCAATTATTAGCAATGTTTAACAGAACATGTGGCACGTCAACGTCACACATTGTTGCAACAACTGGCTCGAGTATGCCAACTTGGACGTAGTATTCGTTGCTATAGTTAAACTTAAAACACCTAGCGTAACAGTTTAAACTTATATATTGACATTTGTGAGGCAATTGTTAAATAATACAGAATAATAAAAATAATAATGTACCTGATTAAATATATTTCATCCATTTCAAGAACACAGTGACAGATAATGTTTTGTAAGAATGATTTTTGTATGGAAACTAGTGAACGCATATAAAACATGGAAGCAGTCTTGTCACTATCTACCGTTGATTATTAGCATCAAAAATTCTGACCATTAAGTCATAAAAGAGTAAACTCTCAATGCATAATAAAAAAAAGTGTTATTGGTATTTAATATAAGCCGCTATTAGAATGTGCTTTGTATTTTATAATTTCAACGTGATTTACGTTATTTGTTCTCAGCATGACGTAATTACGGAAATTAATTCGAGCGCTTAACATATATCACACAATGTCAATGTTTGTCAGATACGTGGACGATGTATGCGTTATGTATGAGGGGATCGGTCATAATAAATGGAATGGATTTTTGAACTATAAATTATATTAGCTAGATTAGTGTATACCTTGAAAAAGAGCACATACACTTCTCTGGTGCTACAGGCGAATCTGGGCGGAGGTGATCACATCACCAAGTGACCCGTACGCTTGTTTGTCCTCCTCTTCCATAAATAAATATGTACCTTATTTATTTTAGAATAAATATAGTATTTTTTTTGATTAACGCGAGTGTTACGCATTTAAATAAAATACTTTTGAAAGGATGAAAACGTAGTCCTGCATAGGTTACCGAAACGTCGGACAACAGGACAAAACAAACTATAAAAAAAATTACTTTTACGAAAAAATTTACACAACAAAAACAGTTACATTAACAATAATATTTTAGAATATATTTACGTAAAAATGTGAATTTCAAATGTTTCTTGAATTAAAATGATTCCGTAAATCATTCATATTTGCATCGTATAATTCAACAATTTTTGATTTTTTACATTATTGATTTTTTTTTCAAACTAAGATTAGTGCACGTGTTGATAAAAATATACACACAACTGCAAAACAATTCATCGCTGACTCAATTAATTAATCTCTGTCAAGAATTGTATTGAGCTATTTGTTAAACCATTGTTTATTATAATGTGTTAAGAAATTAGTTTTAATGGCACTGGACAGGTAATAAGGACAGGAAAGATATAAGTCAACATTTTTTTTTAATTTTTTAATTACTTTACAAACAAAATCGATATTGTTCAAAAGAAAAAGTAGAAAATCTCTGAACTTTATGTCTTAAAAATTTATATGAAGCATCTTATTACAATTTTATATCGTTTATGGTGCGCAAAAAAAAACATTAAGTTTTTACAAACTAGTGAGTCACGCTTTTATTTTATTTTTTTTTTTTTTTTATGGAATAGGAGGACAAACGAGCGTACGGGTCACCTGGTGTTAAGTGATCACCGCCGCCCACACTCTCCTGCAACACCAGAGGAATCACAATCAAAAAAAATCACAAAATTTTAATCAGCAGAATATCATATTTAATATTGGTTGAGTGTTATTAAGGAATAAAGAATATCATTGAAGTTTGTAACGTACCAGAAACATTTGATTGATATTATCGTCATATTTTATTCACTTGTTAAGCATTTTGCACTTTGCACTTTCATGCTATTACAAAATAAGTACTCCGATCGATTCCAAATTTTATTTGTTTTATTTTATTTTCAATTTTAACCACCGAAATCTTTTATGGAGTTCAGTTATTGAATATAGGCATAGTTTTTCTGTTGAGAACAAAGCACGAAGCACATTGTGTGCCATCTGTACAATTTGTAACATAAATAAAATATTTTAAGTGTTTAATAAAACATTACTAAAATGTGATGTACAGTATGCAGAAAGCCATCCCTCTTATAAAATATTTTTATTGTATTTTTCAGTAATTAGTGTACTCACACATGAAAAGTGACTCTACGAAACTTGGGCTGATGATCCGAATGATTCCTATACCACTTACCAATACATAAAGGCATTTTTATTGAAAAATCCTTGATTAGATTGTTCAACAAATCTCGTCTGACTCGGGATTCAATTGCGAATCTAACGAAACTGATTCGCGTGCTGGTTTTTTTTTAGATGCCCTACTACGGTATAGTATAAGTTGCGCTAATTTATACCGGCAAAAATGCTTCGTTGTGTTTTTTTAGATGCGTTCACTGATGGAATCACACATTAAAATCAGCCTTGTCAATTGTCAAATGTCAATAATTTAAAATTTGTCAATTGATACCACTCATTTTTTCACCCTCACATGTAGAGGTGGGCGTTATAACACACAACACATTATATATTACAATATATTTTTACAACAGTATAACACATTATAAAATTTGCCACTAGACTGTTATAATATAAATTATTTCCATAGTGTTATAATTCGTTTGAAATTTAATTACAGCGCCATCTATGCACACCAGCGGAAAGTGGTGCGTTTCTTTAATGAAATTAAAATTTTGTAAATTTAATATTTTTAACAGATGGCACCTTTTCTAATTCGCTTTAGTAATTATTGCTTAGTCTTCAAAGTAATGTGAACACTTCGTATATCATAATAAAAGCTATTTTTACTTGCGAGGAACAAATATAAAATTATAACACTGTTGTTTTAGATTGAAAATTATTGTATGCACTCTTATTATTAAATTTCCAACGAGAATCATTTGTTAGAGTTAGAATCATTTGCTAGTTGTGTTTTGAAAATTATTATCATTGTTTTGAATTACAACAACTAGGTATAGTGTGAATAGTAAATTAGTTGAGTTGTTATTATTAGTTTGTTATGTAAATAGACAATTTTAGTGTAAAAATAAAAGTTTTGTGAATAGTGTAAATATACGTATAGTTCATAGTCATTATTCGTCGTTAAGATTGTTCTGTGTAGGTATTTAGATAGGTATAAGTATAAAAATATAGTAGGTAAGTCATGTCGCGCCAACGCACTGGAACAATTTGGAACTATTTTACCGTAGAAAATAATGCCAAAAAAAAGCAATGTGCAATTATTGTAAAAAGACTTTGTCGTACAAAAGTACAATAACCAATCTTAAATTACACTTAAAACAAAAACATGTTGTTGTTCACGAAGAGTTCAGTAATGCTGGTAGGAACGCTAATATTGAACGTGGTGAAAGTAACCATGGTGGTGGTGGTACTTTCAGTGACGTAACAGTGCATGTAACAGCAGCTTCTGAGACTGACCAGTCGCTTTTAGCTCCAGTCCCCGGACCCTCCACCCAATCAATGGCGATCGACAATCATCACATTGATTTAGCTCCTCTAGGCCCTCCAAAGAAAGTCCAAAAGATGATGTCCACCTATATTCCCCGAAAACTACGTCCTACAGAAAAAGCTCAAATGGACGAGTCCTTGTTAAAAATGATAACCAGGGACTTTCAACCTTTTGATATTGTTAATGATGAAGGATTCAGAGCTTATAGTCGAGCTTTAAATCCGAGCTATGAGATTCCATCTCGTAAAATGCTATCCAATAGATTACTAAGTGCAAAATATGAAGATAAATTGAATAATATTAAACAAATAATAAAAGAATTTTGCCAAAAGATCTGTCTTACCGTGGATTGCTGGTCATCCCGAAGTATGGAAGCGTACATAGCCGTTACCGGACATTTCATACATAGTGAAACATTAGAGTATGTTTCATTTTTGTTGGAGTGTAGTGCTTTAGAAGGCCCGCATACGAGTTCGAATATAGCTCAGCAGCTGATGAGGATTGCGGACTCCTGGCAGATCAAAGATAAGATAAACTTTTTGGTGACCGACAATGCGTCTAATATGGTAAATGCTGCTAGCATACTAAACTGGTATCATTTTGGATGCTACGTTCATAAGTTAAATTTAATAGTACAAGAAGCTTTGAGCCTACCCAACGTAGCATCCACAATTACTAAGGTACAAAAGACCGTAGCGCATTTTAAAAGGAGTACCCAAGCGAAGGATAAACTTTTGAAATATCAGGTAAATGCCCAAGATGTTACTCAAGGCAATGCGAAAACTGTGAAGATGTCAGTTCCCACCAGATGGAACTCGACGTATCTGATGCTGCAGCGGTTCTCAGATCTACAGGAGGCACTAAGGGCCACTATTCCGAACCTCAATGCAAATCTGCCTGTTATTCCGATGGAAGAGTGGAGATGCATTGAGGAACTCATTATTGTCCTAAAGCCTTTTTATGAAGCTACGGTCACGATGAGCGCCGACAAATACTTAACAGCAAGCAAAGCTCTTGTAATGACACAGGGTTTGACTTCTGTATATGAGCGACTTTTAAAAAAAGAATTGTTTGCGCCTGTTAAACAAGTGGTGCAAACTCTAAAGGCAGGACTTAGTTCACGATTTAAAGATATTGAACACAATGAAGCCATTGGTTTGTGCACCTATCTAGACCCTAGGTTTAAACAACACGCTTTTAAAAGTCAAGATGCATTGGCAATTTTAAAATGTATCATAATTGAAAAAGCCGCCGAGTTAAATCGAGACGACGACTATGTGGCTAACAACTGCAAGATGGCTGAAGGTAACGAGGACGAAATGTCTATTTGGTCCGATTTTGACCATCAAGCAAAATATGTAAATACACCAAGATTGGCGCATACGAAGGCTGTCGACGAGGTTGAAATGTACTTGAATGAAAATTTAATTCCACGAACAGATTGCCCACTAAAGTGGTGGCGTGAACGCAAAACCGTCTATCCATCCCTGTACTCTCTTTTTATTAAGATATGCAACATAGTGGTAACGTCTGTGCCATGCGAAAGGGCTTTTTCGAAAAGTGGATTCGTAATATCAGATCGACGAACAAGGCTGACATCCTCAAAAGTCAACCAAATAATCTTCTTAAATGCCAATGAACAGCTGTAAAGAAAAACTAAAATAAACACATTTTTTTAATTTTTGTGAATATTTTCAGTTTTGTCCTGATTGTACCTAATTTATGACAATTTGATAATTAGATAATAGACGCTTTCTAAAAAGCACAACAAAAAATACCATCTACCTAGTACTTAGTGTTAAAGTAATAATTCCTCTTTAAATATGTTATATTATAACACTTAATAACTATTAACTGCAAACCGCAACAACAACAAGTAACAACTATCAGCGTAAATAATTTCGATTAAAATTTATAACATCTAATATATATTACAACAGCTTGCAACAACAGTTAGAAAAATATAACACAACAGTTTAATTCATTGAAAAATTATAACAGTTTAGCCCACCTCTACTCACATGTTGTTCTGTTATTCTGTCAAGTCCAAGTGTTTCGTTGAGGTTATATTAAAGTATACCATTTATATAATAATTATTGTAATACTATTTTTTAAGATCTAGCTTTTAATTAATTTACAAAATGTCTAAAAAAATTGAAACCGTCAACTGGCGAGCAGTAGCTTTAGACGGCTTTCCAATTAATAAATTGGATGGGTTCGTTGGCTTAGAAGAATGTACTGATTATGGAACCGAAAAATATAATAAATTGAATAAAAAAGTAAGTATTTATTGTAGGGGCATGCTCAGGGCTTGTTCAAACCCTTAATTCCATTACTTATCAGCAACTTCTCATATTGCTTATTGACTAACTGCCTGCATTTCAAACTTATCTTTACTTTACTTACTCTTTTTTATTATTTTTGTTATTATTCATAGAACTACTTATTTACAGAAAAAGAGACAAAAGCCAAAGAACGAAAAGGTTTCAAAAAGTATAAGTAATTATAAAAAAGAAAAGAAAATTGTTAATAATAAAAAACTTGAAGTTAGTAATGGTTTCATTGTAGAAGAATGTACAAAAGTGACCCCATCTCTGTCAAATGACGATTTTGAAAGTAAAGAGAGTAAGCAGAACAGGATTGGTAAAGAAGACTTAGATGAGAAAGTAAGCAGCAAGGTAGAGAAACGAAAGCTCGGTGAAAACATATTGGAGTCTCAAAGCACACTGACTCCTGAAGATATGTTGTCATGGGCAGAATTTAAATTACAGGAGGAAATTATAAAAGCATTAATGGAATTGGGATTTAAACAGCCTACCAAAATACAACAGCTGTCACTACCTGCTGCCATTCATGGTATTTATAATGAATTTTGTGTAAAAACATTAATTAAAATGCTTAACAATTAAAATATGTAAAAATTAGCTTATACAGCCTTGCAGTTCTACTGTTGTATGTCTCATACTCTGTGAGATTATCAGAAAGTGTTGTCTTAACGAAGTCTCTCTCTTGGTGTTAACAGCACTATTTTGTCATTTTTCAATAAAATGCATAGGGTAGAAATGTACTCGTATGTTTGAATACACTTTTATATAGTGATATACTGAATCACTTAAAGAAAGGCATTGAAATAGGTGGCTCTCCTATTATTGTTCTCTATATTCATCTTATGACAACCCATATAGCAGAATGGTTAGTGACCCTGACTACAAAGCTAGAGGTCCCGGGTTCAAATCCCAGTAGGTGCAATCATTTATATAATGATAAATATGAATGTTTGTTTCCGATTCATGGATGTTTAAGTAAGTATTAAGTATATTGTTGTCTTGTACCCATAGTACAGGCTATGCCTAATTTGGGGCAAGATAAGTTGTGTACAAATGTGTCAATTTTATATTTATATTTACATGCCAGGGGCATGTGAATGACATAGACCAGTGGGAGGCTCCTTTGCACAGAAAGCCGGCTAGATTATGGGTACCACAACGGCGCCTATTTCTGCCGTGAAGCAGTAATGTGTAAGCATTACTGTGTTTCGGTCTGAAGGGCGCTGTAGCTAGTGAAATTACTGGGCAAATGAGGCTTAACATCTTATGTCTCAAGGTGACGAGCTCATTTGTAGTGCCGCTCAGAATTTTTGGGTTTTTTGAGAATCCTGAGCGGAACTGCATTGTAATGGGCATGGCGTATCATTTACCATCAGCTGAACGTTCTGCTCGTCTCATCCCTTATTATTATACAAAAAAAAAAAGACAAAGTGTATTAGTTATTATCAAGAATCTTAAGTACATGGGCAGTTATTAGCAGTTTAGAAGGAACTCTCAAACTGTCAGTAAAGAAATATATACAAGATATAAAACTGATCTAGACATATATATGCAGATTTTGTCAGGAGAGGATGAGCTACCACCTCAAATTATATATTACTAGCTGACCCGACAGACGTTGTTCTGTATATATAATAAATAAAATCATTTTATTGCAGGTCAGGGACCCATAGAATAATAAATATAATAATGTTTTTATATAATATAACATCAAAAAATACTTCGTAAAATATGCACCCTGCTGTCATAATGAAATTGTTTCACAGCAGAAGTGACAAACCGTGCGTCAATAAATTCTCTCATAGAAATTATGTATGGACACATCAAAGGAAAAACTAATTTTGTTGTTTTTATTTAATTTAGCAGCATTTTCCTATTAATTCAACTTTTAAACCTTCTCTGGACTTCCAAAAATAATTCAAGACCAAAATTAGCCAAATCGGTCCAGCCATTCTCGTGTTTTAGCGAGACTAACGAACAGCAATTCATTTTTATATATATAGATTAATATATAAATCCAGTGTCCAATGTTTGTTTCCAGTGAACTTCTAAACAATTAACAAATTTTAATGGAGATTACTTCATGAAGTGCACTGTAGTCCAACTTGAGAGATAGGATAGTTTTTATTTCGATTTAGGACTAATAATGGACATATTTTCTATGAGAGAATTGACATATGGTTTGGCAGTTCTGCTGTGAAAAAATTTCACTATAACATGAAATATTATTGACAAATTCATAAAAAACAGTATGACAGTACAGAACAATGTCTGTTGGTCAGCTATTGATAATATATAGAGCATAGTTTCTCAATCTTATTTTGCTCACCGCCCAATTTGAGAACATGTTTTCTAGAGTATTTTCGTGAATTTTTTTGCCTTTTAGACAAAGTCTCAAACGCCAACAAGGGGGCGTTATCGCCCACTTTGAGAACCTACGATATAGAGCATATTACAGAAGTCCATGATTTTCCTAATTTAGCTATGACTAACCAGAACATAGCAATCCATAGAGTGAACAATCAGCGTTTATTTAGTTATTTTTAAATTGCCTGACATGTGTCTTAGTTACTAAACAAATATTTGTAATATTATATTATCACATGCACCTTGTACGTCAAAGCATAGACTACAGAGGGGCAGACATTCATAAAAGTTTATTCCTCTAAGTATTCATTAATAGAAAAATAACTTTTTTCCAAAAGTAACCGTTTTAGTAACTTATTGTAAATTTTAATTGATATTGGTTAGGGTAGGGTATACATAGTATATTCTATGTAGTATAGCTTTATAAATAAAAATAATAAACTCAGAGTTGAAAATTTCCTAGTACATAATAATATTCAGAGAGGTGTATAATGGTGTAAGATTTTGAATCTTCACTATTTCAACATTAAACAAACCCTCTTGTTTCATTTCATTTACATTATTAATCTATTTAGTAGGGATTATCAACTACCATGAATTCTCAAAGTAAAGTAAATTATAATTGTTTAATATTTCCTTGCAAAGGTCGAAGAGATATACTAGGTGCTGCTGAGACGGGCAGTGGTAAGACGCTAGCCTTTGGCCTTCCGATCATCTCAGGTATAATGAAGCTCAAAGAAAAAGCAGACACTAAGAATCTGGATGTTTATGAAATTCCATACAAAAAGACGTCAGTTAAAAGAAAAGTTGCTAAAGAGGAGGATAATAAACGAGTTAATATTAAACGAAGGAAAGTAAGAAATAAAAAAGTAGTAAAGGAATCTTCTGAAGAGGGTTACAGCAGTGGACATGAGAGTGATGATGATATAACTGACAATGATAAGATCAATGATTCAGATAATAAAAATAAAGTTTCTGATCGTAATAATACAGGTGAAGATTTTATTGAGGATATAGATGTACCATTCAAAAAGCAAAAGGATTATAAAGACGAGGATGATGACAGTGATAGTGGTCATATTTATCTTTCTGAAATGTTAGATTCTGATGATTTAGCATCAAGTGACGAAAGTACATCAGGTCAGAATCGAAATGTAAATGACGATGATAACTGTGATGAACAAGAAACCGATATGGCTGAAAATGAAGGTAAATTATAATAATTTTTATTTATTACTTACTAAACAACAAATAAAATAAAAAAAGTCAGCTTTTATAGTAAGATGTTCAACTGACGGTAAGTGGAACACCATGCCCACTAGAATGTAGGCAATGCCTCTTTATTCTTGAAAGCCCCAAATTCTAAACTGCACCACAATTATTAATTTACTTATGGCCATACATTTTGGTACAAATTAAATTTATATATTTAATCGAAGAATTGAGCGATATCACCTAAAAATAACAATTAATCAACGGTATTGTTACATGTCAGTACAACAAGATTTGGAAAACACCAGTTTAGTTGTGCTGCTAATTTATTACAAGTACTTACAAACACAACACATCTAACCGAAACCCCTTACACGCTAAAACGGATAACCATTAACACACACAAGAAACTGTTATAGTTATTTATGCAACTGTTGTGTAATAAGGGGTATTAAAACACAAACGTGGGCATGAGGTGAAGCCGAGTGGGATAATAGTATCACATGAGTGTTTTGATACCTAATTATCAACGGTTGCATACAAGACTTGACAGATCTACATCCATAATATGAATCCTCTATAAAAGATTCTGAGAAGAGAGAATCTTTAATAGAGGATTTAAAGCATGGGTGTAGATAAACAAGTAAACGGGCTGTTTATGTAACAGCAAATTGTGTTATACTCGACCTTAGTCAGAGGTTAAGAGTTTAAGTTAGGATATCATCCCCACCATCTGGATGTGTGGCGGTCCTCCACAGTGCGGTTTTCAAGGAGCTTTCTCCCTCGTACTACAAAGCTGTGGAATGAGCTACCTTCTGCGGTGTTTTCGGGACGATACGACATGGGTACCTTCAAAAAAAGCGCGTACACCTTCCTTAAAGGCCGGCAACGCTCTTGTGATTCCTCTGGTGTTGCAAGAGAATTTGGGCGGCGGTGATGACTTAACACCAGGTGACCCGTACGCTCGTTTGTCCTCCTATTCCATAAAAAAAAAAGGTCATAAGGTCGAGATTGCCGTAGGCAGGTAAGTACCTATCGTATTTTGTGACTTGCGAAAATAGAACATGACCTTCATGACAGTATTATTGTATAAGGACTGAATTTTATGGTTAATGTAAAACATATTAATGGAATTTATTGTCAGCAGGAATTGGCTGTGTTAAAGTAATAGATGATGTAGAGTTTCCCGGACATGTCAAAGTGAAAACTGGGAAGCCTTTGTATGCATTGATTTTGACGCCCACTAGGGAGTTGGCGGTGCAAATAAGCAGACATTTTATGGCCGTCGCTAAGTATACAGGTAATATATATTAAATATCCATCAAAACCATCTTTGATCCATTTTTTGATTCTTTGCTGGCAAATAATTATAAATTTTGGGTAAGAGATTTGCATTTTGTTTATCTATACTTCTATACTAATTTTATAAAGAGGAAATATTTGATTGTTTGTTTGTTTGCATTGATTAGGCTCCGAAACTACTTAACCGATTTGAAAAATTCTTTTTCTGTGGGGAAGCTACACTATCCCCGGGTGACATAGGCTATATTATATTTTCAAAAAATTACGGATCCTTACTAAAACATCGCGTGCGCTGCGAAAACTTGATGAGAGAGCAAAATAATGTACTACGACTTTGCAGAACACATTATTATGTACAAAAATTGTGGCAATAGCATAATTAAGAAGTGTTCTTTGTTACGTGTTCAATGTTAAAGTTTAAGTGAAATGCCGCTACTACGAGCTCGGTCCTGTGTGTACGCGGACGAAGTCGCGGGGTATCAGCTATACAGGGTGGCCGAGAAGTTGACGTCCAAAGCTAAAATTTGATAGCCTCATGGTGATGAGTATCCGAATCACCCCTATGTATGTTCTACGATTTTGCGTAGTTTAGGAGATAATATTTTTTTTCCCCTTTTATCCGCTTTTTTCACCTAATTGTGGTTTAGGACTTTTTTCAAATTTTTTTGAACATTTTTAGTTAATTTTATTGTTGATAATTATTAACTTCAGTTGCAATAACCACATAAGAAACTATGAATAGTTTAGACAATGCGGAACTAGTTTAGAATTGAGTCGTAAGTTCAAGATAACTGCTCCAGCTAAATTCATGAAAATGTACAAGGTATCACAAAAAAAAATGGGGAGCCTATGGCTTCTAACTATTTTTAAAACTTCCCAGAACATTGGCCAATAAAATGAGCCAAATTCAAATTTTAGCCTTGGACGTCAACTTCTCGGCCACCCAGTATAGTATAAACTTGATTTTATATATGGTATAATCTTGGGTGATTCCGCTAAATAACTGCATCTGCACTGCTGCGCGATGCTTGTCAAAATTTTGTAATATAACTGATATGTCAAAATTCAATTCAGTTAAGCAAGCAATATGCAGCTATTTTGCGGAAATGTTGCAGTAAATCAATAGCCGTTTCACTAATAAAACTGCTGCACGTCTACTGCAAAATAATTATACTGATAAATTTGTCATTTTGTTTACTAAAGAAGATGGTATGTAACTTTTAAACTACAAATTTGAGAAATCCCAGATTAAAAAAAAATATATTTGTTTTGGTGTGGCAGGCGTTTGACAATAGATATATGTATTAAATATATCCTCTACGGCATATACGGTACCGTCGGAATACAAGTGCTGTGCCTGATCCTTTTGTTTTCTCGACCGAGACAGCCTTTTTGTGGGTGCAAATTAAACTGAATTTGTTATACTGTAAAAAAACACTTACATTTGCATCTTATTTTTTTTATGAAAATAGGGGGCAAGAGCAGTTGCAGGTGATAAGTACGTTCAGCTGATGGTAATTGATACGCCCTGCCCATTACAATTCAGTGCCGCTCAGGATTCTTGAAAACCCTAATAATTCTCAATTGTCATTGCGCTCGTCACCTTGAGATACAAGATGTTAAGTCTCATTAACCCAGTAATTTCACTAGCTACGGCGCCCTACAGATCGAAACACAATAATGCTTACACATTACTGCTTCACGGCATAAATAGGCGCCGTTGTGGTACCCATAATCTAGCCAGCATCCTGTGCAAAGGAGCCTCCAACTGGTTGAACTGCTTTTAAGTTAGTAGCAGTGCATACTACTGCACTGCACCTGCTTCTTGCAGCTAGTGACAATGACAGTTTTTAAGACTGGCATTCAATAGAAAAATGTATGAATTCTTTCATCTTTTCGTGCATTCATTTGTTTGTAGAAATTAATTTTAAAATGTTGTAGTATTATTATACGATAGCAGCTATCATCGCTTTTACTTTTTTGTATTAGTTTTGTAAAATAATTGTTCCAATTTTTTTTTTAATTATAATTATAAAATTATTAATTGCTCGGCGACTGTGCAGGATTCGGGCAGTTGCTGTGCAGGTAATTTGTTGTTGCAGTGCATTAAACATTGCTGGTTATATAATTTATATATTAATGTCAGCGTGACATCAGGATGCAAATGGAATTGCTTCTGATTGGTGATATATTGACACGAGAGTGGGTCAGAGATTGGAAATAATACTCCGCCTATAGGAACGAGTCTTTATTTGCGTTCACTTTTTCTGAACTTGCACTTTGCCGGTCTGCCGCTGTGCCTCTTGTGGGCGGCGGTACCTTCAACGCGTCACTCCGCACCGCACACTAAGTCTCTTCTACCTTCTTCTTCTTGAAACACTTCCACTTTTCACTATTTCTTCTTTTCTTCCTCTTCTTTACACTTTCGAGTCAGAACTAGAACTACTGTAGGCCACGCTTAGTACGGCTTATATACCCCCGGATCTGTTCATTTTCAAAATGATTCTCCCATTCTATCTTTAAATTTAAATAGTACTAGAAAATTCCTTTAACTATTTTTATCCTGCTTACACATTTTCCATCTCTTTTTTTCTGTTCGATTTGATCCTGAACTTACTAGAAATTTCCATTAACTTTACAAGACCCAAACAATTCCATACACTGGTTGGTGTATCGAACCCGGGTCTACAGCAGCCCGTGAGTGTGGGGCTTAAAGCCATTGCCAAGCCATGCTCATTCATGGGCACGCCATTTGGAACGTTAAAATTTTAGCACACTCACGGGCGCGCCAACGCGCCATGCCAATTCGTATACACAGCGACACTAGCGGTCGGTGCTTTCGTATCAATAATTTCCCTTTTGAAAAATAAGTTTTGATTCTGATGATGAGTTTAATACAACTGCCATAGCGGTTTGTTTGTATGTAAAGCAAAAAAAACACAACGCGAAAATTTTACCGCAAACAATGTAATTCCCAAAATTTCGAAATAAACTCAATTACGAATTTCCGATTACTCATCATTATGCAGCAAAGAATATAATACTCTCTGACGATGCAGTGTGCAACCGTGCGTATTATCCAACAACTCGAAGCGGTGTGAGACTAATGGCGCGCGGGTTTTCGCAATCACGAGCGGGACCAACGACTCGGCACGATGGCATGGCACTCTGTACCGTCTGGTGTTCACACTCACGAGCAAGCCACACCGACCGGACGAGCCGCGCCAATTGGCGTGGCGCGATGGAATTTCGATCGTTTGGAATTCCATTTTTTCTTAACACTCCATATGGATTGCTAGGATTTTAGCATTCACGAGCGGATTTTTGAGAGTTCACGAGCCGTTTGGAGCGATGGCGTGCCCGTGAATGGGGGACTTTATGTTGCTCGAGATTCTTCGCTCGGATATGGGGAATGTATTCACCATTTACGGAGAATTAAAAGTCTTACAACTTAATTATTTTGTAGGTATAAGAGTAGCTACGATCGTTGGAGGGATGGCAGCTGTGAAACAGGAGAGGGTGCTGAGATCCGGTCCCGAGATAGTGGTGGCCACACCGGGACGTCTGTGGGAGTTGGTGAATCAAGGAGAGCCACATTTACAGCAGCTGCCTTATGTAAAGTATGTATTTATTGAATTAGGCGTTACTTTGCGGAAATGCATAAAGGTACGGACAGACGTGCTCAAAAATAGCGTGCTTTTAAGTATGCTCAAAGTTAGCATGCTCATGCAACTGTTCACATTTGCCAGCAATAAGCATGCTTGCTTAAGCAAACTCATAAAAAAGCATGCTCAAAGCAAACGTACCGGACAGACGTGCTGCTATATGGCACCAGGCTCTTGGACAAAATTGATGTACAAAGATATAGTGACAGTGATATCCATACAGAACTCAATAAAATTATCAAAGTCGCCCGCCGCATATCGAGATCAAATCGATAATAGCATGCTCATAAGCAAACCTGTTCAGACGCGCTCGGACCACGCCCCCTTCTACCCGTGCCTCAGGTAGCATGATCGAAAAT
Organism: Leptidea juvernica; assembly: GCA_949711755.1. NCBI lineage: Eukaryota > Metazoa > Arthropoda > Insecta > Lepidoptera > Pieridae > Leptidea > Leptidea juvernica. Next base: position 12,230,867 of record CATIXQ010000012.1, on the reverse strand, counting down.
CAAACGTCGGTTGATTTTTGAGCACGCTCTAAATAAGTATGCTCATTACAGTACACACGTGCTACTAATGAGCACATGCTCAATAAAAGCATGCTTTCGTGCTAGTAATGAGCACGTCTGTCCGTACCTTAATTATACAAATGATTTAAGTTTTCTATAGTGTTAATTCCGCCAATATTTGTCTTTAAAACAATTCGACGCGTGTACTGCCAGATTTTGGCGCGACAACACGTCCTGAGGATGCCTCGTGTAGAGGCGAAACACGTGTCGAATTGTTTTAAAGACAAATATTGGCGGAATTAACACTAAAGAAAACTTAAATCATTTGTATAAAGTATGTATTCCTAGGGGCCGGCCGTCCGCTATGCTAAGCGTGGTTTTTAACTAAGACCTGGAACATTCTACCAGTTTACTTTTCTTTTCTAGTTATAAATTTTATTTTAATTTAAAACATTGCTATTTGTCAACTAATATCTTAAAATCTTCTATATGTATATAATGAAAATGGTCTTTGTTTAAGGCTCAATCACGCCTAAACCACTGATCGTATTGACATGAAACTACCACCATTCGATGCGAAATTTATCCTAGATGGTTTATGGCTTTTTTTTCCGAATTCCAACGTTCCTTCATTAATTTATTTCCTTTTAAAATTCGTTCAGCGAGAACGGCTAGTATTTATATAAAAAAACTCATTCAAAACTAAACTTCACTGGAGATTTTTATTTTATTGATTAGAAGTGTAGATGACGTGAGTGTCTAACCTAATCCATAAAAAAAATACGTTTAGAAAAACCGACTTGAAAAGTATAAAATAACTAACTGTTATTTATATGTGCTACCTATAGATAGGTTTTAAGTCGGTGCCAAGCCCTAAACAAAATAAAACTTAATATTATAAACAGCTTACTTACTGTAATTATTAAGGGTGTCTTGCCACGCGTGTCTGTCCGCTTGGGTTGTTTTGTTCTAGACTAATCTATCCCGCTCAAAGTCACACGTGGCGAGTGTAGGTATTTACTACTACATTTGGCTTGGTACCGACTTCAAAGCTATCAATATGTAGCACATATAAATAATAGTATTTTATTAATATTAAAGGTAGAGGTGTATTAAATAAAATTTTTAGCCATTTTATTCTTTTCAGTTTTTTAAGTCGGTTTTTCTAAACGTAGTTTATTTTTTACTTTTTAGTGTCAGTTAATAATTATAATATATAATCAACCTAAATGAAAACTCCTAAGAAAGCCGTACACAAAAAACAATTATATCGTCGAGGTAAACAAAATATTTCATAAAAAATGTTCATAAAATAAAAGCTACTGGGCCAAACTTATTGGTCCAAATGGCATCCATTCTGCATCGAAAAATTACGTAAATCGAATCATAAATCTCAGAGTAATCGGTGTATATACATAAAAAAATACCGATCGAATTGATAACCGCCTCTTTTTTGAAGTCGGTTAAAAATAAACTGACTGTGTCACTTTCAGGTTCCTAGCAATAGATGAAACCGATCGCATAGTGGAACGTGGTCATTTCGAAGAGTTGGAGCCTCTACTAGAAAGACTTAACTTAGACGAAGCTCACATGAGTTCCAGACAGAACTTTGTTTTCTCTGCCACTCTTACCATGGTACACGACTTGCCCGCACACATGAGAGGGAAAAAGGTATGTATTTTATGCTACAACTTCGAAACTGCCATCGTATGGATGTGATGACTGGGCCACAGAATTCCACCATCGAACGACATGCCTCAAATTAGGATATCATCCCGACCATCTGGATGTGTGGCGGTCCTCCACAGTGCAGTTTTCAAGGAACTTTCTTCCACATTACACAAAGCTGTGGAATGAGCCTCCTTGTTCGATGTTTCCGGGACGATACGACCGGAGTACTTTCAAAAAAAGTGCATAAAACTTCCTCAAAGGCCGGCAACGCTCCTGTGATTCGTCTGGTGTTGTGTGTAGCGGTGATTAACACCAGGTGACCCGATCGCGTACAGATATGAAGTCAGAAAAGTTGTTAAGTTCTCATTTCTGTGTGAACTATGTAGTGCTGTAAATTTATTTTATCTACACCCAAGCTTTAAATCCTCTATTAAAGATTCTGAAACAATTAGCTTATTGCCAACATTAAAACACCCAATGTTCTATTAACCATTACATCATCCAAAAGAATGTTGTAACGTTGTACTAAATTTCATAACAACACTCCTATTTTTTTTTTCATTCCCTTCATGCTCAAAGAGTTTTAACACACAGCCACATTCTTATTGCTCGATGCATATCATCTGTATGAATTTCAAAAAAAGAACATTTTGGTTTACGCGCGTTCCACACTACCAGAACGTCGCGCGCCGTAAAAAAAAGTAGGTTATTCGAATCCCCGAGTCGAATCGAGTCTTTTACAGGATTCATATTTTGGGTGTAGATAAAGTCTTGTATGCATCTGTTGATAATTAGGTATTAAAACACTCATGTGATACTATTATCACACTCGGCTTCGCCTCGTGAGATAAATCCACATTCGTGTTTTAATACCCCTCATTACACAACAGTTGCATAAATAACTATTATTTATAATTTAACTACTTATCAATATGTACCAAAGAAATTAAATTAGAAACAAAATAGAATATAATAATACACATACCTATAAGGATGTTATATAAGTAATCCCTGCAAGTTGGGAGAGGGAATGGCCGCCATCTTAGTGACGTCATAGTGATGACAGAACCAGGCTGACATTTAAAAAATCATAAACTGACATCACACAGTCGTTAAGAAGCTTCTACGCACAGTGTTTTTTTATGACAATATGGGACGAGACGAGCAAGATGTTCAGCCGATGGTAATTGATACGCCCATTACAATGCAGTGCCGCTCAGGATTCTTGAAAAACCCAAAAATTCTGAGTGGTACTACATTTACGCTCGTCACGTTGAGACATTTGTTAAGTCTCATTTGCCCAGTAATTTCACTAGCTACGGCGCCCTTCAGACCGAAACACAATAATGCTTACACATTACTTATTACTTGACGACCTGTATAGCCGAGTGGTGAGCGATCTTACCTACTAAGCTAGAGGTCCTGGGTTCGAATCCCGGTAGGTGCAAGCATTTATATGATGAATATGGATGTTTGTTTCCGAGTCATGGATATTTAAATGTATTTATGTATGTTAATATGAATTTATGTATGTTTAAGTAAGTATATTGTATTAAAAATATCATTGTCTTGTAACACAGGCTATATATACTTAACTTGGGGCAAGATAATTTGTGTAAAAAGTGTGTCAATATTATATTATTACTACTTCACGGCTGAAAAACGGCGCCGTAATCTAGCCTGCATCCTGTGTAAAGAAGCTCCCCACTGGTAAATGCCCCAAGTCGCCTTACGACACCCTTGGGCCTGGGACATCCCATTTCTTTTTATGCCCAGGGGAAACCAGGGCAAATCTGGAAAAAAAATTCACAATGTCTTCTTCTAGGTAACAAAAAATGGCAAAATAATCAATCGTAAAGTTGAAAAGATGAATGCGCAACAGAAGATCAACAGGCTGGTGAACAAGATTGGCATGACAAACCCAAAGATCGTGGACATAACAACTCACAATTTAGGTAATTATTGAAAAATCTTGACGACTTTGCATAGTAAGGGTAACAATTACAGAATTTAGCATAAATATTTTTATAACAGGCACATAAGACTTTTTTTTATAAAAATAAGGGGACATGACGAGCAGGACGTTAAGCTGATGGTAATTGATACACCCTGCCCATTACAATGCAGTGCCGCTCAGGATTCTTGAAAAACCCCAAAAATTCTTAATGGCACTACAATGCGCTCGTCACCTTGAGACATAAGATGTTAAGTCTCATTTGCGCAGTAATTTAATCTGTTTGTCTATCCGTCCATATGTCACAGCCACTTTTTTCCGTAATTATAAGAACTATACTGTTGAAACTTGAACAAGGTGACGCCTTGAGACATATGATATTAAGTCTCATTTGCCCAGTAATTTCACTAGCTACGGCGCCTTTCAGACCGAAACACAGTAATGCTTACACATTACTGCTTCATGGCAGAAATAGGCGCGGTAAACACTGGCGTTCTTCTGAGAGCGAATCCCAAAAGCGTTTTTGGACTTTTAGGACCCATGGTCGAATCGCCACAAAAGCAGTAAGGCGAGACAGTACTTCACTAAAAGCCACCGCCTGCAACTTTATAAGGCGCAAATTCGGCCTCACATGGAGTACCGTTCTCACCTCTGGGCTGGTGCTCCCCAGTACCAGCTTCTTCGATTTGACCGCATACAACGAAGAGCGGCTCGAATCATCGACGATCAAGTCATCTCCGATCGGCTTGATTCTTTAGCATTGCGTAGAGATGTGGGTTCTCTCTGCATCTTCTACGCATTTATCAGTGCTCAGAGGAGCTGGTCGGGTTGATTCCAGCGGCCGGACATTACGTGCAAAGTACCATCCGCATCACGTAGACGTCTGGCATTCCACAACCGCGCGTTTTCTTCGAAATTTCTTGCCTCGCACAGCCACCTTATGGAATCAACTACCGGCAGCGGTCTTCCCGAACAGATATGAATTAGGGACCTTCAAGAAAAAAGCATACTCCCACCTTAAAGGCCGGCAACACATTTCTTGACACACCTGTTGTTGCGGATGTCCATGGGCCGTTGCCTCACCTCTCCCCATCCCGTGAGCCTCTTGCCCGTTTGCCCCCTCTCATATAAAAAAAAAAGCACAGGGCAATAAATTTCATCGCTCAATTTGGTTACGTGGCAGAAAGTTTGTGTCAGTTTTCAAACTGCACTTTGAAGAAATGCCACAGGAAATGGTGAGGTGGTCTCCTATTTTGAGGAGTGACGTGCGAAGATGCAATAGGCGGCAAATTTCAGGTCAAACAGTCTTTGGAACACCCTTTTTCCGTCAAGTGTTTGAGTCGTGGATCGCCGAAAATTTCTCCAGTAGATGGTCAAACACTGACGACCACAACCGCGACACTGGTGTGCCGCAGACCAGAGATAGCATTACTCCATATGGGGCCAGACCTGCGCATTATAGAGCGCTAAAATATGGGCCAACTTGAAGGTTAAGTTGACCAGTTTCTTCGAAGACAATTTGACTTTGCTTTCTAGATGACCGCGGAATTGGCAATTGCTCGACATTTAGAGACCCTGTCTGCCTATATTCGGCGAAGCGTTTACAGAAATATTGTCGAAGAGGGTCTATGCATGGCACAAACATAATAATATACAGAAGAAACAGCCTTAGGAAACACCGGCATTCACTCGCTTATAGTCTGAGCAGCAACCGTCGACAAAGACTGCGCCCCGCGAGGCGGCTGGTGATCTACTTGTAAAAACTCTCGGCAAGCTCATGTGTGCGAGCTTCGTGAGAAGTGCCTTTTGCTATACAACTGAACGCCTTCGCCGTAACTAAATAAATTGGCAAGGCTTTTCCCTTGCTTTCAAAAGATGAAACGACATGGGAATCTTAAAAAAATGCGTACATCTTCCTAAAAGGCCGGCAACGCTGTACTTCCTCGTGACCGGGACATGAAAAGTATATGTTTTGTTCCTGGTACTAATAAAAGGCATTTATTTTCTCAAAATTGATTCCTTTAGAATTCTTTTTGATGTCATTTCTAATATACTAGATACTAATACCGCTTCGGAAAGCGGTGCAAGAAACTCTCCCAGCATTCTTTTTTTGCGCTCTTTTTAATAAAAATCAGTCATTGCTATTGCTATAAAATAATCATAATCTAGTCCCAGGCTGTGCGGTCACTTAGATATTAGGATTTACGACAGAGCCATTTTTTAATAAAACATTTAAATTTATTTATAAATAAAGCCTGAACAGTGCTGGGACTTTATTATAAAAGTGTATACATTTACCCTTAAAGCTATTATGTATCTTATGAAGCCTACTAGAATTAGTTACAAGCAATCCCTTATTTCTAGTGTTATTACAATCAAAATCACTATTAAGAGCAAAAAGGTGACGATTTTTGTGAACGTATATTAAATTTTCATAAATGTACTGACAACGAACAGTCATAATATTTATTTTTTTAAATTTTTCTTTGAGAGACTGTCTATAACCAAGCTGATATAGTACACGAACAGCTCTCTTTTGCAGAGCAAACACTATATCAATGTCAGCAGCATGACCCCACAGTAAAATACCGTACGTCATGATGCTGTGAAAATAACTGAAGTACACTAATTTACACAAATAAAATTTGAAAAACAAAAATTTATGAACGATGCGGGATTCGAACCCACGACCTCCGGCGTTCCGTGCCGGTGCTCTAACCAAAGGGCTAACCGTTCGAGTACCGCCTCGTTATAAAATTCTGTTTGCTTTGTTCAACTCTCGGGTTGTGGCTTCATCTACAGGATCTACTTTACAGTTGATAACCTGCTCAACCCCAATATTTGCATATTAGGAAATTGACTTGAGATGTCGCTCTTGTAAATCTAAACAATATGTTTTGTTTTTTAAGTGATAAAGGGTTATCACTTAAAAAAAAACATAACATATTGTTTACACTAATTCAGCGGTCGCAACATTCGTGTACTCTCTAATCTTTCGAATATTGTGATAGCCACGATTCCGACAATAATTCTTGTGAAGCTAATAGCAAAACCTCAATACAGGCACAGCGGAGACTCTAAAGGAGTGCCGCATCACGTGCTCGCTGGAACAGAAGGATGCTTACATCTACTACATCCTGCGTCGCTACCCGGGCAGAACCATCGTATTCTGCAACTCTATCAACAGCGTCAAACGGTAAGAGATACTATGATGTTTATAATAAACTTTTTAAATAACAAGCCGAATTGGCTTCGAAGTAGCTGGGCATCATAAATAGAGCACGGCAATACTTCAAGCCGGCCCACATACTAGCGCTCTACAAAGCGTAGGTCCGGCCACATATGGAGTATTGCTGTCATATCTGGTCTCCAGTTCGGCTCAATCCATTTGACTGCGTGCAACGCAGAGTTGTCGGAGGCCCAGTAGTCTGTAAAAGGCTGGATCACTTGAGGTGTTTTAGGGACGATACGACATGGGTACCTTCAAATAAGCGCGTACTCCTTCCTTAAAGGCCGGCAACGCTTCTGTGATCACTTAACACCAGGTGACCCGTACGCTCGTTTGTCCTCCTTTTGCCATAAAAAAATTCAAATATTCTTGAATTGACCGTGACCATCATTGAAAATTTATTGAATTAGGCGTTACTTTGCGGAAATCCATAATTATACAAATGATTTAAGTTTTCTTTAGTGTTAATTCTGCCAATATTTGTTTTTAAAACAATTCAACACGTGTTTCGCCTCTACATAAGGCATCCTCAGGACGAGTTGTCTCACCAAAATCTGGCACGAGACTCTCGTGCGAAACACGTGTCGAATTGTTTTAAAAACAAATATTGGCGGAATTAACACTAAAGAAAACTTAAATCATTTGTATATTGACCATCATTGTCGATTTAAGATGTTTTTTTTAATTGATACAAAAATCTTTATAGACAAAAAGAAATACTGTCACGTATGGAATACGACAATCATGGAAATCGAAGTTCGCGCCTTGTGTGGAGTTTTGGCTTTATTTTATTATGTATTATTAGGAAGACACGTTGTTTGAGTAAGCTACAAGCTTTTGTGGCCGCCATTTAGGAATCCAAAATTGTTGTAAAAATGGGAATTTAGAAAAATCTCAAATTGTTACTGAAATCCAAGATGGCTGCCACGAAAATATGTCACTGCACCAATAGGAATATTGTTTACACGGTTTTCTGGCTCAGAATTCATTCGAAATTATAATAAAACAAAATTATCAATAATTACGTTTTAAGTTCAGAATAATTACATGTTTTTTTACTCAAGTTATTATTATTAGTTTTCTAACAAAAAGTCTTAAAAAGGGTGTGTCCTTTTTAAGACTTATAATATAATATATATTATTATTATATTAATGTATAATACCTACTATCTTTACTAGCTTAATTTTTTATATTATAACGCTAAATATTTAGAAATACTGCAAACATGAGACATGACGTAGAGATTTTCATTACAGATTGGTTCAGCTTCTTACATTGCTACAGTGTCGCCCTCTGCCGCTACACGCCAACATGCAACAACGTCAGAGATTAAAGAATCTCGAGAGGTTAGTTTGATATTTTAATTAAAATCGAAGTTAGATTGAAACTAAAGACACTGAAACTAGTTAAAGAATGTTAATCTTCAGGCATACTAAACATTTACATTAGAAAAATTAATATAATAATAATCTATTTAATACTATTATTTATTTGAAATTTACTCTCAATAGTAATACAATGAAAACACTAATAAAAAAAAATATTACTAGAAAAAAATAAGTATTTTTTTTAATAGTGTGCAATCCAAATTAAAATCATGCACATCCCAGGTGTATCACGACTTAACCAAGACACATGATAGTTGGCTGTTAGCTAAACTCCCTTATATTAGCGCGTGCGTAGGAAAACATATTATTAAAATGGCAAAATCAGTTATGCTTAAATTATTAGCCGACGTATCTGAGTTTTCTTTTATGATAATAAGGGACGAGACGAGCAGGACGTTCAGCTGATGGTAATTGAGACGCCCTGCCCATTACAATGCAGTGCCGCTCAGGATTCTTGAAAAACTCAAAAATTCTGAGCGGCACTACAATTGCGCTCGTCACCTTGAGAAATAAGATGTTAAGTCTCATTTGCCCAGTAATTTCACTAGCTACGGCGCCCTTCAGACCGAAACACAGTAATGCTTACACATTACTGCTTCACGGCAGAAATAGGCGCCGTTGTGGTACCCATAATCTAGCCGGCATCCTGTGCAAAGGAGCCTCCCACTGGTTTAGATTAGATTCCAAGGTGCGATGGTCTGCAGCTGGGGGCCCCCGCTAATCCTCTAGGAACTCCTGGTGCTAAGGTTACTTCCTCTCGGCGTGTGTAGGAATAGTAGATTGTTAACCGAGGGTGGAAAGAATCAATTCTCGAGGTATTTAGACTCCCGAGCGCACCAAGGGCGGCTATAGTCCGAGTATAAATTGATTCTTTTACCCGTGTTAAACACTCTACTTTTCATTTCGAATATGAGGAAAATAAAACTAGTTGTTTATCTAAACTATTTATTCATAATATATACTAATATGAGTAGTAGGTACCTATTTAAAATTAACTGTCAAATTAGGACAATTTATGTCGACTTTTAAATATGGAACTCACCGCGTAATTGTTGCTGATTATTCCGCTCAAAGAAGTTTGCGCTAAGTTCACACTGGCTGTTTAGAAAATAACATGGCCGCAGCATTTTAATAATTAGTTGTTTTTTTAAATAAAACTCTTCACAGCTGACAGCAGTTCTATTTTTAAAGTTCATTCCGGCCCTTGGGTGGGAAGTAATTTGTATGAGTTTTTCCCTCTCTACGGAGGGAAGCAGCATTTTCCACCCAATAATTAGTTCAAAACAATATTACTTTCCGAGTATGAGAAATGAAAAGGATTTATGCGTGGCGTTACACCGAGAACTTAAGGCGATTAGGCTGTTAAATTCAAATTCAAAAACACTTTATTCATGTAGGTCACGGAAATGACACTTATGAATGTCAAAAAAAAAATATAAAAAGTTTCTTATTGAATTTACCGCTACTTCGTAAAGGGTTGAGCTAATGAGAAGAAGTTGTTGATTACTGATGAAGTCTCAAGTTTACTGTCTATTATATTAAGCGTATATTGCGATTTGCGTGCAAACTGTGTTGCTCGGTGACAATTTTGGTTATATTATGCGCAAAGAGACAACTGTCATTAGATTAACCTCTCAGATGACAATGAGTCTGTTGTCTATGTTATCTCTCTATGTATTTTCTTTCTACAGGAAACCGTCTGCACTATTGTCATAACCAAATTACAAGAAAATAGAATAGATAACTGCGGCGCATCCAACCTCGTCTATATACCTATATACAGGATGTCCCAAAGTTATGGGACATGAAGGGAAAGTACCTTAAATATGGAAGATAGGCTATTTTACTGAAAGAAGACTTTATGTTATTTTGAAAAGTTAGTACTTCTGCATTCAAAGATTTTCAAAAAATTACTTGCCTCGTCTGGGAAATTGCGTAAGACAAGAGGGATCACATTTTGAGCATTTAATAAATTAATTTACAAAAAAATACCTACTTAATTGACTACTTTCTTTTATAATACTATGTTACTTAAGAAGAGTTATTAGTTTTTGGCCATTCTTTCGATTGGCATTATAAAAGTAGGGGTGTTTTTTTTTACATTTCAGTCGGACGGTTCCCAGGCGAGGCAAGTAGTTTTTAGAAAATCTTTGAATGCAGAATTACTAACTTTTTAAAATAACATAAAGTCTTCTTTCAGTAAAATAGCCTATCTTCGATATTTAAGGTACTTTCCCTTCATGTCCCATAACTTTGGGACAGCCTGTATATATATATATATATTTTTTTCTTTTTTGGGATATTCGAGACCGTGTGCAAACCTTATGGAGCTAATAAAATGCTACAGACTTTAGATAACACCGGGGTTTACTCATTTAATCGTATTGTTGTTTAGATTCCGCGACGACCCGCACGGCATGTTGATTGCTACCGACGTGGCCGCTCGAGGACTGGACATACCTGATGTAGACCATGTGGTGCATTATCAGGTGCCGCGCACGGCTGAGGTGAGGGGCTGACAGACTAACAAACAACACCGCCAACTCTATATAGCGACAATTGGGTCACATCAAATTTGATGGCGTTATAGAGAGTTGAAATGGAAAGAAAAATTATTCATTAATTGTTTACTAAAAAGTGTTTAAAAGTTCACACATCTAAGGAAAAAATAAAACAATGCATAAAAACTCTTGATAATTTAGCATCCGATGTTCGTTGCAAAGGCGAATACGTGCTAATAAAATACCTAATAGCAAATAACTAAATAATAGAATAAAAAAAACCAAGAAAATATAAAAGCTGCAATTCCTATTTACGCACTGCTTATTGCTTGCTCGGATTTTTAAGAATGTGCAAAACTTGAACAAAAAAAAACTAATAGGACATCTGGATTCGAACCGGGGTCTTCTGCTTTCCGGATCACCCAATGTTCCATCTGAGCTATTATTGTCTTGTATATAGTGACGAAATTTACTTTTGTATTCTAATGTTAATTCATTTGTATGCTTTATGGTTGTATCATGTATATGCTTTTACAACAAGATCCCAGAAAATGTTCAAAATAAAAGTATTACGTTATTCAAAAGAATTGTTAAAAAATGTTTGTGTGGTAAAGGTTACTATAACATAAATGACTTTCTTAATGATACCACAGATTGGGAATGGAGCGACCGCCCTCAGGCTATTAAAAAATAAGTTTAATTGTACAATATTACTTTGTAAACATATTTATTCGATGAAAAAAAAAGCCCGCTGAGTTTGTTGCGCCTATTCTTCTTAGGTCTGAGGCATTCATTTTGGAATGGGTGGTAGTTTTTTTGACTTTCAATAAGTGATGTCACATCCTATTTTGAATAAAAAATATTTCAATTTGAATTTGAAAATTCTAAAGTTAATTCTAATGTTAACACGGATAAAACTACCTTTTTTTTTTTATTAAAACCTAGTTCGATTTCTCGCCCCCGAAATCCACTGTATACAAGAATTGCTCGTTTAAAGATATAAGATGAAACTTTGTTTTGTTTGACTTTTAACTTGACTTTGTCAAGCAATTTTCGTCAAAAAGAGTCGTTTAATTCAAGTTACTCTGTATATAGTGACGTCTGTCGGAATATCACTACAACTTTAATTGTATTAGCAACCGTGATGAATAAATGCAACTGTAATAAACAATGTTACATATAACAGTTTAGTTTTTTACAGTTGCATTATTAGTAATAGTAATAATAATAATAATAAATCATTTTATTTAAGGCAACAAGGCCCATAAAATAAATTCCTTATAATCTAACACACATAATCTACGTCACTCCTCCGATGTGAGGCGCGGGTTCGGTAACTTCCGGCGGTCGGCGACGTCCGCGATACTTGCGGAAGGAAGTCCAGGAAGGTCGATATATGTGCTGTCGGGACGGGAACAACAAAAGAGTTAAAAGTCTACTGCGTGACGCGTCACCAACTTTTCGACCCCCAACCGGAACCTTGTATTCTCCACCAAGTACTGAACAATGTCGGAGGCCTTGGTGGTGTTGTGAAAGCGAGAGACGTAGGTATACGTCGCTGGGACTACGGAACGCAGGAGCTGGTTCTGTCCTATCGGTGCTGTGCCACATTTATTATGACTAGGAGGCCTCCTCCTTATTAGTAATAATAATAATATTAAGTGTAGTGTCTGTCTGTCCATTTAGAACTACGTACATCGCAGCGGGCGCACGGCGCGTGCTAATAAAGAGGGCCTCACCATTCTGATGATGGAGCCGGCCGAAGCCTTCACTTACGCCAAACTCTGCCGGACTCTGAATAAGAGTATGTATTTGCTAACTGGTTTTATTGATTGTGAAACTGAAGTGGCAGTGGGCAGGGCACATAGTTCGACAGACATATGGGCCGTTGGGGCAGTAAAGTCCTTAAATGGCGACCAAGTACCGAAAGACGCGGTGTTGGTAGGCCCCCCATTAGATGGACCGATGATCTGTTCAAGATCGATCGCCGGAATACGTTGGATTGGATGAGGGCAGCGCAGAACCGATCGTCATGGAGATGTTTTGGGGAGGCCTTTGTCAAGCAGTGGATGAGTTCCAGTTGATGATGCTTTCATATGTGACAAATTCTCACAATCAATTTATTTATTTATTTTTATTTATACATAATCCTCGGCTCTCTTATAAAGTTTTAAGTTTCTTTGCATAGTATAATTGCTTGCTTCGTGATAACGATTATGTCATTTTAATCACTCTTGCTTATTCTTACACAATTATTAACAATTGCACAATTTATTATTCAACGTCTGTCTCCAAACAGACGCTCGATCAGAATCAGCCCCACTTTTTAAAAAGAATCTACTAACCTTTTGTTCTCCATATAATACTACCAACATATCGGCATTTCGAATCGATCAACTTACTAATATGCATTAAAACACGAATAAAATTTTAAATAAAATTTTTATGAACTGAGAGGAGTTGAGCAGGTTATGAACTGTAAAGTAGATCCTGTAGATGAAGCCATAACCTGAGATTTGAACAAAACATACAAGATTTTATGACGATACGTCCTTCGAACGGTTAGCTAAGTTGGGAGAGCACTCGCACGCAACGCGAGAGAACGTAGATTCGAGTCTCGCATCGTTCATAAAAATATGTTTTCAAATTTTATTTCAGTATTAATCCTAGAAATTAGTATTATCGCTTTAAAAACATAAAAAAATATATGAATCAATTACAATCATCGAATAGAGTATTATAAATTGAATATAAAATATATTAAAAATAAACTTGATTTAATTGACAAATTGATTGTAAAACAATAAAAAGGCAAAGGCATTTATTTTCTCAAAATTGATTCCTTTAGAATTCTTTTTGATGTCATTTCTTATACTACTAGATACTACTACCGCTTCGGAAACAAATGGCGCTCTGAGAGAGCAGAAGCGGCGCAAGAAACTATCCCAGCATTATTTTTTTGCGCTCTTTTCAATAAAAAAATACAATATTGTACAGTCTTTTCTATCGCTATAAATTAATCACAATCTAGTCCCAGGCTGTCCGATCATTTAGATATTCAGCAGTGGAGTAATAGGATTTACGACAGAGCCATTTTTTTTATAAAACATTTAAATTTATTTATAGATAATGCCTGAACAGTGGCTGGGACTTTATTATAGAAGTGTATACATTTACCCTTAAAGCTATTATGTATCTTATGAAACATAAAATAATAAATAATCATATATTACATTACACATACTTAAAATTTTCTAACAAAATCTGTAATTGTACATCTTGGGTGTTTTTTATAGCCGCTGAGTTGGCAAACTTTCCAGTGGAGATGGAAAATATAGACGCGCTTAAGAACACGATAAAGTTGGCTCGCGAAGTGGAGGCGATGGAAGTACGTCGAGGACGAGCGAACCGAGCGAGCACGTGGCGAGAGCGGGCCGCCCGGGAGATGGACATCATCATCGACGAAGATGACGTGTATCCTTTATACTTTATAGATAGAATTTCCTTTGAATAAATAAGCGTACAAGGCATACCACCCTTTTTAATGTCACAATTACTCACTCTATTTATGCACAGAATTCGGTGGTCGGCCGTACCCTTAGCTGCTATAATAAACATTTCTTACCAACAGATATGTTCGTCCATACTAAAAGCTCTTTCAAAAAGGAAATCATTTTAAGTATACTGTAATCGAAGAGTTAAAAACGACTTAAGACACACACATACACTCATACACACATACACTCATACACACCTACGCTCATACACACATACACTCATACACACCTACACTCATACACACATACACTCATACACACCTACACTCATACACACCTACACTCATACACACATACACTCATACACACCTTTATATTTATAGCGTTAAATGTTATACCATACATAGTGTGAACCTGTAATTGGCAGTCGGCCATCGCATAATATTTTTGTTATTAGTTTAATTTTTGTATGCTGTTGGTTCAATAATATAAAAAAAAACACGAGTTTTACACATTTAAATAAAAGAAATCTAAAAGATTAAAATGCGTGTCATTGTAACTGTGTTTTTACTTTACTTTTTTTCGTAAAAGTTACTTTTTAACCGACTTCAAAAAAGGTGGAGGTTCTAAATTCGTCGGTATGTTGTTTTTTATGTTTGTTACCTCAGAAATTTGCCTGGGTGAACCGATTTTTATGAAAACTCGTGTCAGCCAAGGTAGGTTTGTAACTAGATACATAGTCAGCGGTGGATTTACACTAGGGGCAGTTGGGGCAGGGCGGCGAATTTTTTAGGGCGGCAAAATTTTGAAAGCGAAAATTTTTTTTTTCTTAAAGTCTTATCAAGATTGCTCAACGTTTAGATTGCGAAGATTTAATCGACCTATTAGCAATTCAAAAAATCAGACGTGATGATGTAAATTTATAATTGTTAGAAAAAAACAAATATTTATTCATGTTTTTAGAATATATAACATATAATAAAGTTTCTGCAATAAATTACTTATTCTAGTTGTGAAAAATAAAATATATAAAGTATAAGTTAAAGTAAAATGCCAGTATTGGGGCGGATTTTTTTTCCGGTGCCCAGGGGAGGCATTAAGTTTAAATCCGGCCCTGTATATAGTTATAGGTGAGATGTGCTTGAGTCGCACGCGCGACGTGAGAAGGCGAGAGGAGTAGGTAATATTTTCGCAAAATATAAAAACACAGTTACAATGACAACCATATTAATCATTTAAAAATGTTTTATTTACTTTGTAGATGTTATTGAGACGCCTAATAAAGGTTGAACGTTTTTAGGTTAGGAAGGTTTCACAATAGGAACACATATTTTATAAATCCGCAGTAGGCAGTAGCGATTGTTTACGATATGATGTGATGATGATGTGATCATAACCTGACCAATGAGCATACATTAATGGCCGTTCCCAGTATACTATCTACAGATAGCGATAAATTCTACTGTCTGAAATTAGCTGTCAATAATCTGAAGCTGTCCCTATATACCCGATATGTCATTCGTATCGCATCACGCATACAAACTTCTATCGCTGGTAAGCTATACGTCATCCCATTGACAGACGGCGGATAAGGTGAGTTACCGTCGATAAGTTTATTAAGACAGAAAAGTCAACGTTAGTTACGATTTGTTATCTCAGGTAGGCCACAACCGGAGATAGAATATTGGGAACGGCCGTTAATGCGCCAGCTCACCTCAGTTGGTTGACTAGACTGCTTGCATTGCGAATACATAGGTATAAGGAGTTTATTGTTAGAGTAGACACGAAATTCTACTCATTTTGATTGACAATAATTCTACAACACATTAGTGAGATGCATTTGATTATATTGTGGTCAGTTGTTTCCACGGTGATTTGATGGATTAGTGATGAAACAGTATAAATATAATATACCGCGAAAACTTTGGTCAATTTTTTTGTTCAGTTTCATTCATGTCGAAATGCCAATGCAAGAACGCTGAGTCAGCACTCATCATCAGACTGATGTACTTTTAAAACAACAATATACTAATTCGTGTATACTTTTGTTTTAAAAAAAATACTTTTCTTTCATTCATTAAAATGTTATGGCTCTTAATATAAAACTGCATAGTTTGACAAAACGAAAATAACCTTAACATAGTTCAGTCCTACGACTCAACTAGACCCATCCATAGATAAAGTGCTCCAGGCCAAGAAGAGAGAGCTCCACACACTCATATCAAGGCCGCTGTTTCCACGGGGCTACTCCTTCAAATACCCAACCCTGAACGACCCTCGCGCGTTAGAAGGTAGCCAGGATAATGCACTACAGGTATGTATACACAAAACTTAGATAATTTATACGTCTAGTCTAGTCTAGACCAGTGGATAGGTTTTTTAGCAAGGTATGCTCTTCAGATCTAACTAGTCGTTGTTGAGCTTTGGAATTTGTAATCTGAAGATTGCTACCATAGATATTTACCCCCTTACTCAAGTATTGCTAATTCGCACTCTGTCTTCTTCTATTGAGAAAATTTATTGAATTAGGCGTTACTTTGTGGAAATCCATAATTATACAAATGATTTAAGTTTTCTTTAGTGTTAATTCCGCCAAGACTCGTCTCATCTCGCTCAGTCTCGTGCCAGATTTTGGCGAGACAACACGTCCTGAGGATGCCTCGTGTAGAGGCGAAACACGCGTCGAATTGTTTTAAAAACAAATATTGGCGGAATTAACACTAAAGAAAACTTAAATCATTTGTATTCTTCTATTGACCTAAGTCAGAATGAGAAAAAACACTCCTTAGCGGCTGTTTAAAGTTAGCGGACCATTATGAATAAGGGGGTTAGTATCTAGCGTAAGGAAAAAAAATATGAGCAGTTGTTCAAAATAACTTTGGATATGAAATAACGGAACCAATTTAAAGTAAATTATCTTTAACACCTATATCATATGCATGCCCCTGGTCTAGACAGAGCCTCCTGCTGCTAGACAACCGATGAAAACAGGCCAGGTTTATTATTTTAGTGTGCGTGACAAGCTACGTCTTACACCCGCAATTTGTATGTCTGTCTGTATGTATGTTTTTTTAAGTCGTGGCCCGTATGAGGCCACTCGTCGAATCCCACTGATGGGCAGCGTTCGGGAAGCTCCGTAAAATATTCTCATCCAAAATACCACAGTGTCTGAAGACGAAGGTTTTCAACCAGTGTGTGTTGCCAGTAATGACTTACGGTACGCAGACATGGTCGCTAACTATGGGCCGTATGAGAAAGCTCATGGTCACTCAGAGGGCAATAGAGAGGGTTATGCTCGGAGTTTCCCTGCGAGATCGAATCAGAAATGAGGAGATCCGTAGGAGAACCAAAGCTACCGACATAGTCCAAATGATAGCGAAACTGAAGTGGCAGTGGGCAGGGTCTATAGTTCGATGGACAGATGGCCGTTGGGGCAGTAAAGTTCTCGAATGTCGACCACGTACCGGAAGACGCAGTGTTGGTAGGCCCCCACAAGATGGACCGACGATCTGGTCAAGATCACCGGAATACGTTGAATGAGGCAGCGCAGGACCGATCGTCATGGAGATCTTTGGGGGAGGACGTCTTCCGGCTGATGATGATGATGATGTATGTGGAGTCCGTTATTGAGCATACAAATATTTCGAGTTAGTGTGTGTGTATTGCTCAGAATAGAGGTTAACTGTCAACTGAAGTTTGGATATTTTCACAGCTGACACAGTCTATCTAGACGTAGAATTGATCTAAGACTCTAATACTATTCAACCAATAATAGCTGTAGTCGGTTATGTGGAGGAGGTGGATTGGTCACTGTAGTGTGTTGACATCTAGTCTGAATTAAATATGTGGTAAAAAAAATTGTCACTGTCGTGAGAGCGACATGATAGGAATGCCAGTCCCAATCGGTCATTGGTCGGGAGCGGACGTCCCCGGGTGCAGTGCTACTGAACAAGCATTGCACCGAGCATGACAGTAAATTTATGAAAATTTAATATACGTTCACAAAAATCGTCACCTTTTTGCTCTTAATAGTGATTTTCATTATTATAACACTAGAAAGAAGGCATTGCTTGTGTCTAATTCTAGTAGGCTTCATAAGATACATAATAGCTTGAAGGATAAAGGATAAATGCACTTTATGATAGGCCCAGCCAGCAACTGTTCAGGCATTATCTATAAATAAATTTAAATGTTTTATTAAAAAATAGCTCTGTCGTAAATCCTAATACTCCACAGCTGAATATCTAAGTGAGCGGACAGCCTGAGACTATTATGATTATAGCAATGACAGTACAATATTGTTTATTTCATTAAAAAGAGTGCAAATAAAAGAATGCTGGGAGAGTTTCTTGCGCCGCTTCTTCTCTCTCAGAGCGCCATTTGTTTCCGAAGCGGTAGTAGTATCTAGTATATTAGAAATGACATCAAAAAGAATTCTAAACGAATCAATTTTGAGAAAATAAAAGCCTTTTATTCCTTTTTATGACATAATTTAGAGCAATCATAAATTCATATATTTATTATGACTTTGGTTCATTTTAGGTTATGAAGAAGGCGTTAGGAACAGGTGAGCAAAAGAAGGAAAAAAGGAAAACGAAGAACCACTCAATGTTACAGTTGCAAAAGTCGTTTAAGAAATAAAATCAATATTAAAGTAAGCTTGTTTTATTTGGCCACACTTTTCCAGAGACTTATGTCCGCAACAATATCGGATTTATATTGTTGTCTACAAAAAGAAAAAAGAGAGAAAAAAAAACTAAACAGATTTGAGTATGACGAGAGTCAAGGTTTAGATATTGATGGAATAACAAGCAAACAACCTTTAAACTAATCTTCGATAATCATGACAGCTTTGATCGACTTGTCTTGTTTGACGTTGCGTAACCATGTATAGTTCCTTTAAATCTTCTATCACGAGGGAGTGTTTGGAGGGGTACTTGAGGTATGCTAGCAGCCGAACTCCGCTACCGAAAATCTCGTCAAAATACAAAATGTCTCCCGCAACATGTTGATGTAGAGCATTCCACGAGCCTGCTGCTATATGCCCGAACCGAAACAACTTACTACCAGTGGGAGGCTCCTTTGCACTAAGATGTTAACTGTCATTTGCCCAGTAATTTCACTAGCTACGGCGTCCTTCAGACTGAAATACAGTAATGCTTACACATTACTGCTTCACGGCCGAAATAGGTGCCGTTGTGGTACCTATAATCTAGCCGGCATCCTGTGCAAAGGTGCCTCCCACTGGTATATTGTTAAAGGTAAACTGTAGTAACATTGTTTTAAGGAAAATTAAACTCTATATGATTTATATATAAATACTTTAATAATAATTTACCTACTTCAACTAATCTTATATGAATATTTACAATTTATTAATCCGATACTATCAAATGTGGCAGTAAAAGTAAAATGTCTTAATGTGCAGTGTTTGTCTGGGACATTACAGCTATCACACCTATTTCTATTGGCAAACTATTGTGATCCGTAGTATACAACGTACCCACTGACCTCTACTATTTACCACTAGACTGGCGGCTGTCAAAGTGCTTTTGTGCCTGTTTGATAGTCGCCATATTGGCGCTGTTGGCAATGGAGCGAGAGTCTGCGGTACTAAAACTAGTGATGACAACCTCAGCTAAACAAACATCAATAGGAAAACTATTTACAAAACAAAAATTGTGCACTTTATTACGTTGATTCCAGAAGTATAAATAACACGGAATACGACCGAAATTAATACAAAATGCAAAAATACTTCAGAGTTTTGTACGTTTCTCTCGAAGCCAATTGTATTATACGTCAAAATTTGTTCTCTGGACGCTTGCGAGTGGCGCTTAAAAAAGGCACAAAAAATTTGCTGTCAAACATATGGAACAGCCTGTCCAGTGGTATTTATACAGATCAGTGAACGTACCACAAACTCTAGGCACACAGCAAACATTTCATGAAACAGGGCTATATTTAAAAGTATATTCAAAGACCGATTTGTAAAATAAAAAAAAATTATTTAAAAATATTCTAAACTTTTGATGTCAGATAAAATGAAATCGTAGCTGATATGCATATTGTTTTACAAGGAATAATTCAACTCATTCATATATTCATAGACAAAAAAACTTTACCGAATTCGACGCTTTCAGTATAAGATAATTGACACTAACTGCGCGTACCAATATTGTATTTAGGTTATCCATAAGCCATATATACACTCATATATATGTACATAAGAAGAAAAAATACAAAAAAATACTTTACATTATTTGTATCGATCTACTTTCTTTTTAATACTACAACAGCTGTACGTATATGTACGAAGGCTATTCTGTTCAAGATGTTTCATATCATATTATGTTTCGAATAGCCTGTAGTATGTTTATAATAAATAAATAAAATTTATAATAATATTATACTTTTAAAGTAACACTATCACTAAGACAGAGGTCATAAATAACATCTTAAATCTGCCAACTCAAGTTTGACAGAACAGATAACAAAAACCAACATGGCGATTTTTAAAATGGCTGTCATGCAAATTATCAATGTTTATTGTGAAGTGATGGCTTAATATGAGTACAGATTGTTATATCTTGAACGATGGTACGGAATCCTTTGGTTTTTTAATTAAAAAATGACAATTTGGTTTTACTTTGATAACTACTGTAAACAGATTGTACATAGACCAAGGAACAGCTATAGACATAAGCAGTCACCTAATTCAATATCAAAATTAGAGATAATATTAAAAGCACATAATTGACCCGTAAATATTCACTATTATTAGCTAATTTGTTCTTATTATAATGTGTTAGCGCCTCAGTGGTCACACACTCGTCGGGGACATCCAATGAATTACTGTTCACAATACATTCGTAGTAAAACGCCGAGAGACGAGGATATCTGTGACGTTTTGGGTCTTTGAAATCCACATCGAAGAGTCCGAATGTTGTGCTGAAATAAAAAAAAATATATTCGTTACGTTATCCATAAAATAAGGTGTATTTCAGTATATCTAAGTATAAATATAGGCACGAATTATGCTCGAAACTCAGCTGTATGCCGTTTTGAGCAAACATATAACATTCAACAAAGACCTATTTTATTTGTCGAAATATAAAGTAAAATCTGAAACAAGAAAAATGCACGTACCATATATAAACACACACACACATACACAATGAATAAATAAATAAAAAGTATAGTAAATCCAAATGTGTGTAATATAACTACTTAGTATAAAATTTATTTTATACTAGGACTTTAGTCATCCGCCGCGTCTGACTGTCTGTCTGTTAAGTAAGGATAAGAAAACGTTTTTCATGCTGTTATCACCAATGGATAGCGTGGTTCTCGATGAAGGTTTGAGTAAATAATTTGTTGAGTTTCTTCCTTTGTATATTTTTTTTTGTTTTTTTATGAAAAAGGACGACAAACGAGCGTACGGGTCACCTGGTGTTAAGTGATCACCGCCGCCCACATTCTCTTGCAACACCAGAGGAATCACAAGAGCGTTGCCGGCCTCTAAGGAAGGTGTACGCGCTTTTTTTGAAGGTATCCACGTGGTATCGTCCCGGAAACACCGCACAAGGAAGCTCATTCCACAGCGTTGTAGTACGCGGAAGAAAGCTCCTTGAAAACCGCACTGTGGAGGACCGCCACACATCCAGATGGTGGGGATATCTTAACTTGTGGCGAGTCGTGCGAAGGTGGAATTCGGCGGCGGGTATCACGTTAAACCGCTCAATATATACGGTATTTGTTGAAGGTGTTGGAAAAAAATAAGTTGCCGTAAAAAAAGTTATAAACTTTCAACGAAAGCGCTGTCTAAACCCTTTGAGGTATAACAAAATAATGTACTCTGAAATTGTTGTTTTTTTTTTTTTGTCTCTCGGAGCTCTCTCGGAATCTCAGGAGCGTTGCCGGCCTTTAAGAAAGGTGTACGCGCGTATCATAGATAGGTCTACAAAGAAGTCCGCGATGGCATTTGTCTACCTATTAAGGATAACATACTATACCCATTTTAATTATTTTTCTACTAACAGAACAGCGTCTGTCGGGTCAACTAGTTATTACATATATCAAAACATATCAGAAACAATTTACATAGGGTGGCGTTTAAAAGAAGTTCTATTTTGTCTCCCCTTTTTTACCAACGTCATATCGACGAGGAAACACCGAGCAAGTTAGCTCATTCTACTGTTTGGTTAAAAGGCATAAATTTATTGATTACTTTAAAATTCTTTTTGATGTCATTTCTAATAACTACTAGATACTACTACTGCTTCGGAAACAAATGGCGCTCTGAGAGAGAAGAAGCGGCGCAAGAAACTATCCCAGCATTCTTTTTTTGCGCTCTTTTCAATTAAAATATACAATATTGTACAGTCATTTCTATCGCTATAAAATAATCACAATCTAGTCCCAGGCTGTCCGATAATTAGATATTCAGCAGTGAGTGCAGTAATAGGATTTACGACAGAGCCATTTTTTTTTATAAAACATTTAAATTTATTCATAGATAATGCCTGAACAGTGGCTGGGACTTTATTATAGAAGTGTATACATTTACCCTTAAAGCTATTGTGTATATTATGAAGCCTACTAGAATTAGTTACGAGGTTTGAGGTGAAAGAAAGTTTCTTGGAAATCGCACTGTGAAGAAGTGCCACAATATATTTTAGTTAGTAGAGTGTGGCACGATAGTGGTCTTCAGCAACAGGGATCAGATGCATTAAGGATGCATTATATTTTTCGTCTGTCAGTCTGTTCATTCCGTCAGTCATATTATACTTCCAATAAATTAATGAATTATATTGTTTTACAGTATTTCTTTTAGATATATGAGCCTCATGCTGCTAGACAACCGATGATAACAGGTCAGGTTTATTACTTTAGTGTGCGGTGCATCATCGACAAGCTACGTCTTACACTCGCAATTTATATGTCAATTTGTGTTAGTGTGCATGCATTGCTCAAAATAAAGGCTAATCGTCAACCTCAATTTTTCGTCGTTTTCACAGTTGTCACAGTCTATCTAGACGTATAAATGATCTATGGTATTTCTTATTCAGAAGCAATTTTATTTACGTTTAATTGTTTAAATCATATTATGTGTCAGGCTGTCTAGATTTTTTTTATGAAAAAAGGGACGAGACGAGCATGACGTTCAGCTGATGGAAATTGATACGCTCTGCCCATTACAATGTAGTGCAGCTCAGGATTCTTGAAAAACCTAAAAAATTTTGAGCGGCAAATACAGTAATGTCTACACATTACTACTTCACGGCGGAAATAGGCGCCGTTGTGTGTACCCATAATCCTGTGCAAAGGAGTAGATATTACTTTTATCTATGGTTTTGAATACTATTCATATAACATACAAACCTGTATCCATCTAACCACTCGAAGGTGTCTATAAGTGACCAATAGGAATATCCCGTGACTTTGACACTGTCGACGTTGATGGCCAAGTATACCTGCAAATAAAAAAAAATGGGTACAGTAATCTTTCAGGACATTAATGTGGTCAAAAAATGTAATTTTTCCAATTTATTTATTAAGAGATTATTAACTTACAAAATAAGAATAATAATACAAGTCTTACTTAAAAGATAGTTAACACTGTGCCTGACCTAGGTAAACCTGTGTTTCAGGCATAAAGAACATATAGTAAAACTAAATACTTAATCACATAAAAGTTTCCTTTCCGTTCCGGGAAACTGCTTTGTGAGTGAGTTGTGTGCCGTACGGCACTTTCGGTTTTAGAGTATCTAAAAAATCTAGTGCCCTGGAGCACTGCCGATTTGGGAAGGATAATACACCATAGAAAATATTAATAATAATAGTTGATACTAAATGTGATTGTAGATACTACAGTAAATTTGACATGTGATATAAGGCCGTTCCTAATATACTATCTACAGATAGAGATAAATTACTACCTTCGTCAGTAATTCGCTGTCAATATCCAGAAGCTGTCCCCGGATAGGGAGAGTTACCGTCGATAAGTTTATTGGGACACAAAAGTCAACGATAGTTACGATTTTTATCTCAAGTAGAGATAGACTGAATATTGGGAACGGCCGTTAAATGACAAATGCTTATTTGAGGAACATTATAATAATATCATAACTTTCTTTGTTGATTTTTTGCATTCATTAAAATTATCTTTTTTTTTAATGAAAATAAGGGACGAGACGAGCAGGATGTTCAGCTGATGATGGTAATTGAAACGCCCTTCCCATTACAATGCAGTGCCGCTCATTGCTAAATTGGCACTACAATTGCGCTCGTCACCTTGAGACATAAGTCTAATAATGTTTAGTCTCATTTGCCCAGTAATTTCACTAGCTACGGCGCCTTTGAGACTGAACCACAGTAATGTTTAACCATTGCTGCTTCACGGCAGAAATAGGCGCCGTTGTGGTACCCATAATCTAGCCGGCATCCGGTGCAGAGGAGCCTCCCCCTTCAAATCTTGATGCGAAAAAGTTTTTTTTTTAGTCACTCAAAAAATTATAAAAGGAAAGTTTACGATTTGACATTTTGTCAAATCCTTAGACTTATGAATAATGGACTCTGATTGTATCATTTTAATGTAATAATAATAATAATAATATTGACACACTTTTTACACAAATTATCTTGCCCCAAGTTAAGCATATATAGCCTGTGTTATGGGTTACAAGGCAACGATATATTTAATACAATATACTTACTTAAAAATACATAAATTCATATAAACATACATAAATACATTTAAACATCCATGACTCGGAAACAAACATCCATATTCATCGTATAAATGCTTGCACCTACCGGGATTCGAACCCGGGACCACTAGCTTAGTAGGTAGGATCGCTAACCACTCGGCTATACAGGTCGTCAAATAACTCACGACTTTTTGCAATTCTAAAGCGCCTAAGGATTTCTATAGCACAATCATACCCACTTTGTATACAACGTTAAAAGGCATAAAAAAATTCTCCAAATGGATTCCTTTACAATTCTTGTTGATGCAATTTGCGTCTAGTCTGTAAGATTGTCAAGTTTTTTGAGAATATAAACACCAAAAATCATTCGTGTATAATAAAATCGATAACTATGCCAACATGCATAGAGAAATTTCAAAATTCAAAAATGACATGACTCCTTCCCATAAAAATTATCCTAAGAATTCCACCAAGGAGTTTCACAATAATAGAAATTAATGGGCTGAATGATTAAACCTCCTTGGGTACCCTTAAAACATTTGTCTGACTGACTGAGGCTAGGGTTACTATGGATGCGAGTTCTGACGAAAATTTGTTCTGACGAGTACGTCCGAAATCCTCGTCAGAACAAGGCGTTTACACTGTGCGCGTTTTCTGTTATTCTGATAGTCAGTTCGTTTATGCCGTCCAGCGAAGATGGACGAATTTGATTTTCTTGTAAGTCCATTATTTAAATTATTATTGTTAAATGGTGGAAATACAGAGCATGTCAACGAGTTATTTTCTATAAGAGACGACAAAGGAGAGTTCCAAATGTAGAGTGCTGATTTCTGTAGCAACTTTCTCCCACTTTAGCCGAGAAATATATCTGTTGTGATAATTTTTGTCTCTCATATCCCACAAACACCTGTTCTCGTACACGAGACTGATCAATATATCGTTATCCATGGTGGAAATCAAATCACTCGAAATTCGCAGACGCAAAAAATCAAACTCGTTTGAACGCTCGAGTGGTTCTGACGACGTCGTGCATGTTCTGACGCGTTCGTCGTTGCCAGTGTAAACACTGTCATTGGATACCAGGCGTTTGTTTCTTCTGACGAATCCGTCAGAACTCGTCAGAACAAATTTTCGTCAGAACTCGCATCCATAGTAGCTCTAGCCTGAGACTAAATTGAAGGCTTGGGTTAGTGTTAGATATTGTATTTATGTATGTTAAAGTGTATATATCGTATTACATACCTGCTCCAAGTGATCCTTCAAAAATTTCACTCTTTCATAGTCTTCGATTTCCCCCCTATCTGGATAACCGTTTTCGGTGATTAGGAATTCTATGTCACCATATGTACTCTTGAGATAAGACAGCATATTTCTTATGCCTTTTGGATAATTCTGTAAATCATAGGGCAATTCGTTAATGCACCCCTCGACAAACCTCTAGGATAATTCTGACCTTGCTGTAATAGTAGCGCAGGACGAATGCGATATGTAATTTTTTTTAATGAGAATAATAGACGAGACGAACAGGAAGTTCAACTGATGGTAAATGGGTAATTGATACATCCATCCCATTACAATGCAGTGCCGCTCAGGATTATTGGAAACCCCAAAAATTGTGAACTGCACTACAATAGTCACCTTGAGACATAAGATGTTTGGTCTCATTTGCCCAGTAATTTCACCAGCTACGGCGCTCTTCAGACAGAATCACAATAATGTTTACACATTACTGCTTCACGGCAGAAATAGGCGCCATTGTGGTACCCATAATCTAACCGGCTCTAATTAGCTTGTAATTGTAATATAATATTGTGTACTATGTTTTATGCAAATAAATATATTGTAATTATTAATAGGAGAAATAAACTAACAACAATTAGAGGAGACACTCCAATTTTGGCGTCTGGTGGAACTTCCAACATGGCGTTGATCTCTGGAGAGCCGTCCACGAACCACGTTCCGCGTTCCCCAGCTTGAGCGGGTCTGATGACGCGCGTAGTGTAATAGTTCAGGCCGTAGAAATCCGCGGTGCCTGTTAATTATTTTCAAAAAGTTACTAGTTGATTTTTAAGATGATGTCCACAAGATGGACCGACAGGATTGATCTTTGGGGAGGCCTTTGACCAGCAGTGGACGTCTTCCGGCTGATGATGATGATCTGATTCAAAAGGAATCGACGTCAGAAATTGCTTGAATTACTTGGTGAGTGTGGAAAATCGGAATTGAAGTTCATAGACATTACGAATAAAGATTGTTTGGGCAATATTTTAACCGATTTCAAATAAAGGCAGTAAGATTGAACTGAGTTCAATCTTCAATTATTGAAGGAAGGCATCGGCACTCCTTAAGGAAAGCAATGTAGTATTCAATCCGTGCTTGTTCTTATTGGAAATATACCAGAGTTGGTTTGGGCCTTTGTGGGTAATCCTCATAGAAAATAAATACTACCCTAAGCTTTTGAAGTTGGTGGTAATTAATCCCTGAAATCACAATATTTCGTATACAGGACGTCCCAAAGTTATGGGACATGAAGGGAAAGTACCTTAAATATCGTAGATAGGGTATTTTATAACACTTGAAATAAGGGATTGCTTGTAACTAATTCTAGTAGGCTTCATAAGATACATAATAGCTTTAAGGGTAAATGTTTACACTTCTACAATAAAGTCCCAGCCACTGTTCAGGCATTATCTAAAAATAAATTTAAATGTTTTATAAAAAAATGGCTCTGTCGTAAACCCTATTACTCCACTGCTGAATATCTGAATGATCGGACAGCCTGGGACTAGATTGTGATTATTTTATAGCGATAGAAATGACTGTACAATATTGTATATTTTTATTGAAAAGAGCGCAAAAAAAAAGAATGCTGGGAGAGTTTCTTGTGCCGCTTCTTCTCTCTCAGAGCGCCATTTGTTTCCGAAGCGGTAGTAGTATCTAGTAGTATAAGAAATGACATCAAAAAGAATTCTAAAGGAATCAATTTTGAGAAAATAAATGCCTTTTATGCCTTTACTGAAAAATTACTATATAATATTTTTAAAAGTTAGTAATTCTGCATTCAAAGATTTTCTAAAAATTACTTGCCTCGTCTGGGAATCGAACCGACTTAAATGTAAAAAAAACACCCCTACTTTTATCATGCCAATCGAAAGAATGGCCAAAAACTAATAACTCTTCTTAAGTAACATAGTATTTTAAAAGAAAGGAACAACGTAAAATGTTTGAGTCAAATTTCAAGAATGATATTTATTGCCGACGACGACTTTCGAAAAATAGCGATATCTAAAAAAATCTTTGAATGCAGAATTATTAACTCTTAAAAATAACATAAAGTCTTCTTTCAGTACAATCCCCTATCTACGATATTTAAGGTACTTTCCCTTCATGTCCCATAACTTTGGGACGCCCTGTGTATATTACAATACACCGGTATATGTATTAAGTTTCCTATTTTATTATTATGTAAAAGAAGGACAAAGGAGCGTGGAGGAGTAACAGGAGCGTTGCCGGCCTTTTAGGAAGGTGCACGCGCTTTTTTTGAAGCTACACATGTCGTATCATCCTGGAAGTACCGCAAAAGGAAGCTCACACCACAGCTTGGTTGTACGTGGAAGAAAGTTCTTTGAAACTGTGGAGGAACGCCACACGTCCATATAGTGATGATGATTTCTGGGTTTGTGGCTAATTGTGGAATTTAGTGGCAGAAATAGAGTCAAACAGCTTTTCGGAACACTCTCCGTGAGACCGTGATTAATACGAAAGGAGTCAAAATGAAGCGACATCTCTAATTAGTGCACAAATTTTCGGGATTCTATGTTTAAATTTACACCAACGTTAAAAATATAAAAAATTAACATTAGTTCACAGCTTACACCTTACTAAATCCACCTAAACCTCCTAAAAATCCTTTAAACCTTTTTTTAAATTAAAATAAGGGACGAGACGGGCAGGACGTTCAGCTAATGGTAATTGATACGGCGTGCCCATTACAATGCAGTGCCGCTCAAGAATATTGAAAAACCCAAAAATTCTGAGCGGCACTACAACTGCGTTCGTCAACTTGAGACATAATATGTCAAGTGTCATTTGTCCAGTAATTTCACTACCTAAGGCGCCCTTCAGACTGAAATACAGTAATGCTTACACATTACTGCTCCACAGCAGAAATAGGCGCGGTATTGGTACCCATAATCTAGCCGGCATCCCGTGCAAAGGTGCTTCCACTGGTGGTCCTACCTTTTATTAACTTTTTCTCTTTTTCGGTGAATGCTGGTAGACACGACGTGTTGTAACCTTGTTTCAAACTGTACGCTCGAATGTGTTTCTCCAGGCTGTGTGGCCAGCCCCCCTTTTTAGAATAGATCGGATGTGAGTAACGCCCCACCTGGAAAGAGATATTTATCTGCAACTGTGCACTTGAAATTGATTTAATCAGGTACGTTATGATTGTTATGATTTTACAATTGCCTCACAAATGTTAATATAGCGGCCTTACAAATAAACTTGGTATAAAGTTATAACTAAGCATATACTAAGAATATGCAAAATTTAAGAAACTTTATGTTAATTTTATTTGTAAGGCCGTATAAGTTTAATACTGTAACATTAGGTTTAATAGTAGTTGGAGGTTTAATACTGTATCAATTAGTTTGTCGGCAGCAGCTCTCGTGAAAAAATAATACTTCACTTACAGTGTACACACTACACTTACACTACTTACTGTAAATACTTGAATAAATAAACGCTACTTTAATATATTAATAAAAAATATACTTAAAATTAAAAAAGTTTGAAAAACTCCTCCCACACAAAAAAAATTTCTTAAAAAAATAACGACGTGAAAATTAAAAATTCGAATAAGACCCGTTGTGCGGTATCTTTATCGCCGTAAGGCGACATTAAAGTGGAATAAGGTATCTTAATTTAAAAAATAATAATGAAATACAGAAAAAAAATTGAATTGTAATGGAAAATGCCGTAAATCATTTATATTGTATTCATTGTGTTCACTAGAATTATTAATATACAAATATAATCAGCCAAGTCAGAATATTAAAAGGGTTAGGCATTTATAAAAAAAATAAGTGTAAGAACATGAAAATATACATTTCACCTCTCATGCTCTGAAATTGCTTATTTGTGCACGATATAGGCTGCACAAAAAGGATCTACTCATAAATGTATATTAAGGCAAAGAAAATGAGCCATACAGCCAAAAACAAAAAAAGTTCAGAGATAGAATTTGTTATTTTATAATATTTACTTTAATTTATTTGCCTCATGTGTTTTTTAAGACATAAAAGACATTAAAATTTTAATTTAAATACAGTAGATTATTTAATAAAATAAAAATATATATATATTACAAAATTAATTTAATAGTAGGCTGTATAGGTCTGGAGCCCAAGCCTAATATCAATGTCGTAAGATTAAAAAAAAGCGGCGGCAAATAGGTCTTGTTTTTTCGTGTGTTTATTAATTTCTTCTAATTTGCTAAATTTGTTAAAAGTGTCCATGTTATACTACTATTTTATTTCCTCGCAATCGATATGAAAAGCAGAGTTTATAACTCGTCCACAAAACTATTTTATCATAAAAAATGGTTCGTTTCGTTTTTGTTTTGCACTCGTTGTAAAATCTACTACAGTTCTATTATTTAAGAATAAAAAAACTCGTACTTAATGGTAATATAAATAAAAAAAATACTAAGTTGATTTAATTTACGAAATAAGTTATTATTGTACAGGGTGGCGCAATAGAACGTGCATATTTAAAATATTGATTAAAAAATAAATACAAAAGGTATAGTTAAAATAAAACTGAGGTATTATTAAGAAATAACTGAAGTTTTTTTTTTAAATAACCTCGTCTAAATGATGACCTTCTCTACGACGACACTCCTCTAATCGCAAACGGAAGTTATTGAAAACTTTCTTCAGTAATGCTGGTGTGATTGCTGCCATTTCACCACGGATATTCTCCTTGAGCTGATCGATGTTTTTCGGATTATTGCTGTAGACTTTGTTCTTGAGGTATCCCCACAAAAAAAAGTCAGGAGGCGTCACGTCTGGACTACGTGGGGGCCATGGGATATCACCTCTTTTCGAAATCAGTCTGCCAGGGAACATCTGTTACACAACCGCCATGGAGTCATTTGATGTGTGACAGGTAGCTCCGTCTTGTTGAAACCAAGTCCTAGAATTCACTATTCTTGAATTTCCAAGATCTGGAGCCAAAAACCTTCCAACATCGCAACATAGCGTTCGGTATTAACAGTGACGATTTGCCCCCGCGCATTTTCAAAGAAAAACGGTCCAATTATTCCTCTACCAGAGATTGCTGCCCATACTGTCACTTTAGGACTATGCAGTGGTTTCTGGTGCTTGAGTTTGGGATTCTCACTGTTCCAGTAACGACAATTTTGACGGTTTACGAACCCATATGGAAGTGGGCCTCATCTGAGAAAAGGATATTGTCAAAATTGGAAAATCGATTAAGCATTTCATTAGCAAATGCGAGCCTTGCTCCGAAGTCAGACTCTTTCAATTCTTGTGTTAACTGCAGCTTGTAAGGATGCAGTTTAAGATCCAAGTTTAAAATTGTGCTTGTGGTTTAAACGTTAAACCAGTCTCTTCAAACATTCTGTACCCATATTTTAATTAAATTAGCACTCGGAGCTTCACTAATTTGCCGTAGTCCATATTCAGAACAATATAAACGCCTAGTAACGATGTATGAACGAGAGTTCTCGTAAAATGCGCGCACGCCAAATGCGCGACGCTTCCCGTCGAAGTGACTCATAGTGACTAAAACTCCATGAGCCCGCCTACCCTACGATGCAGACTCCCCCCGCCCGCGCACTTTCTACCCCGCGAAAAAAGATGATGCAATATGCACGTTCTATTGCGCCACCTTGTATTATAAAAACATTAATATGTCTAAAAATTCATTTGAACTGGTCAAATCGATTCAAATTCTTGTGTTGGGTTACTATCTAATTAATATTTATATCACCTGGTGTTAAGTGATCACCGCCGCCCACATTTTCTTGCATCTCCAGAGAATGGGAGCAGTCACAGGAGCGTTTCCGGCCTTAAAGGAAGGTGTACGCGCTTTTTTTGAAGGTACCCATGTCGTATGGTCCCGAAAACACCGCACAAGGAAGTTCAATCCACAGCTTTGTAGTACGTGGAAGAAAGCTCCTTGAAAACCTCACTGTGGAGGACCGCCACACATCAGATGGTGGGGATGATATCCTAACTTGTGACGTGTCGTGCGAAGGTGGAATTTGGCGGCAGGAATCAGGGAAACAGCTCTTGGGAACACTCCCCAATATAAATGCGGTAGAAGACACACAATGAAGCGATGTCGCTGCGCAACGCCAAGTGTTCCAGCCGTTCATAGAGCACTGGGTCCCCGACAATTTGAGTGGTCAAATGGATCGAGCTGATACTGGGGTGCGCCAGACCAGAGATGACTGAAATACTCCATGTGTGGCCAGACCTGCGCTTTGTAGAGCGCTAGAATGTGGGCCGGCTTGAAGTATTGCCGTGCTCTATTTATGACGCCTAGTTTCTTCGAAGCCAATTTTGCTTTGGTCTCCAGATGGCCGCGGAATTGGCAGTCGCTCGAGACCCAGTATTCCGATACTAGGCGAGGCTGTAAGGGAAGTGTTGTCGAAGAGCGGTGATACGACAAATGGTTTTATTTTTATTGGTTAACGCGCATACTCTTCTGGGGGTTTAATCTTTCTAAAGTTGTATGCCGCAGAGCTGAGTCTATCTGCAAGTTGGACAATATGGGCCTGAAATCAAAAGAACTGCCCGATTTAAAAAAAGGTATAACTTTACTGTATTTCATGAAGTCAGGGAACACACCCTTATAATAGTTATACAACGATTGTAATACTAACCATATGTTCTAAGCCGAGTTCCGCTAAGAACGAGTCACGGGGTACCTCCTTGGGTTCAATCCATAGTACGTTATTAGCCAGGGATATCTTACCTGTGCACAAAATATAACTTTATATTTACGGGCCAAGCAATTCAAGCAGAATTTTTAAAATATAATATATGATATACTATACAGCAATGATAATATTATGCTCTCAAAAACATAACTTGTAAAAAAACCAAGTCTCCAAAAATCTAAAATCCTTTATGTTTTAAATAGATTAACTTAGCCCTCGCATGAAAACATACTATCTGGAGTATGCCTTACTATTATAATCTTGGTATGTATGACTTTTATATGTACAGGAATCTTTGAATGTGATTTTCGACAATTCAGTAGAATAGCGATTTTTTTTATTTTGTGGTGTATTTTTGCTAACAACCAAGGCGCGTATGCTAATGATGCTACAAAATTAAAATAGCAAATATAAAATATAGTAAAAATAATGAAACACACGCTTAATTAGAAAACAAAGTAAAAAAATAGAAATAATGCTCAAAAAGTGTAAATCAATGGTGCCCAGAGGCGCGGAGAATGTACAAAGTACTATCTACGCGCCTCAATAGGTATACGGAAAACCCAAACGCTGACAGCTATTTCGATCAACGGATCAGCCTAGCTATCAAAAATCTGCCAGTATTCTTGGTACATTTCCCCGTATTGGTAGTTTTTATTTAATGTAATCATTTAAGATCCGTAAGAGAAAGTCACCGAAACAGCCCAAATGTTTGCGAAACTGAAGTGGCAGGGCACATAGGTCGACGGACAGATGGCTGTTGGGGCAGTATAGTCCTCCAATGGTGAACACGTTCTGGACGACACAGTGTTGGTTGTCCCCTCACAAGACCGACGATCTGCTCAAGATCGCAGGAATACGTTGGATGAGGGCAGCTCAGGACCGATCGTCGTGGAAAGATTTGGGGGAGACCTTTGTCCAGCATTGAATTTGAAAGTGGGAGAGTCACGCTGCCGTCTTATGACGTCAGCACAATCGGGCTAGACTCGTCCGGGTTACTTACCACACTCGCACAGAATACCGGCGTCAAGTAGCGGCCTAATGCCGCTATGTTTCGCATAGGTTAGTGTCGAGGACCGGAGGCCATCCCTTCCCCCCTCCCCTCCCGATCACCTCCCAACAAAAATATGAGAGCGGTCCTTAAAAATATATTACCCCAGGAGGGTACTGGCTCTACCAGAGTCGGAGAACCCCTCTTCGAGCATTCTCGCTCGGGCTGCCCCTCGTATTCTGGGGAGGGCACAGTACCACGCATATCTAAGGACAAACAGGGCAGGAACACCACGGCACCCCGCTCCACACTTAATGTGGACTTCTGAAATATCAGGGGAATTCACTCCAACTACTTAACGTACCCCGGGTACAAAATTGAGCATTATTTCATGCCTCATGCCGGGGTATGTGTGTACGTTAGGGAGGATATCTGCTGTCGCCGTCTCGGCAATTTTGAGGGACCTGTCTACTCTCTGCGTGTGTCTACAGGTCCCATAGTGGTAACGCAGAAACGGATCACCTCATGGGCTGCGTTCAAGCAGCATTTGATGACGTGCTTGCTCAGATCCCGTCCGCTGAAATCGTAGTCTTGGGTGATTTCAACGGGCACAATGTCGAATGGCTTGGATCACGTACTTCAGACTACGCAGGGCGATCTGTGCATAATTTTGCATTGGCGTATGGTCTGTCCCAATTGGTTGAATCGCCAACGCGGCTCCCGGATGTGGATAGCCACATGCCGTCCTTATTAGATCTTCTGCTGACTACACATCCAGATGGTTACCAGGTCTCTGTCGACGCCCCTCTCGGAACGTCCAACCATTGCCTGGTCAGGAGTATAGTGTCTATCCGACGCCAGCGTCGCAGACCACCAGCGACCCACCGCGTTTGGCACTACAAGTCAGCAGATTGGGATAGGATGCGTTCCTTTTTTGCATCCTACCCTTGGGGCAGGGTTTGTTTCCCTTCGGATGATCCCAGTGCCTGCGCCGTTGCAGTAGCCGATGTGATACTGCAGGGCATGGATATTTTTATACCAAGCTCTGTAGTACCGATCGGTGGCAGATCACAGCCCTGGTTCGATGCGTCAGTTAAAGCAGCATCTGACTGCAAAAAACAGGCGTATCGAACTTGGGTTGCGGCGCTGGGCTCAAAGGATCCGAATTGCAAAGTTCTGAAGAGGAAATATAACCGTGTCTCCAGATTTTTTAAGCGACAAATCGCCCGTGCGAAATCGAAGCACGTCGTCAAAATTGGCGAGCAGCTTTCCAGTCACCCGACCGGAACACGCAAGTTCTGGTCGTTGTCGAAAGCTGCTCTTGGTAACTTCAACCAGCCGTCCATGCCGCCGTTGCACATGAGGAATGACACCCTGGCCCATACGGCAAAAGAGAAAGCCGATCTCCTGTGCACTCTTTTTGCCTCCAACTCGAATCTTGACGACAACGGAAAAACACCGCCGACCATCCCGCGGTGTCAGAGCTCCATGCCTGAAGTACAGTTCCGACAGAAAACTGTTAGGCGAGCTCTGTTTTCGTTGGACGTCAGCAAGTCGAGCGGGCCGGATGGCATTTCTCCAATCGTGCTAAGAACGTGTGCCCCTGAGTTGACGCCGGTCCTAACGCGTTTATTCCGGCACTCTTATTCAAAAGGCGTAGTCCCTGATTCATGGAAGTCAGCCCTTGTCGATCCGATCCCAAAAAAAGGAGACAGTTCGGATCCGGCAAACTACAGGCCTATTGCTATTACCTCCCTACTCTCCAAAATCATGGAGAGCATAATAAACCGCCAGCTCTTGGTATACCTTGAGGGTCACCAGTTGATCAACGACCGGCAGTACGGCTTTCGCCATGGTCGGTCGACTGGCGATCTTCTGGTATACCTAACACATAGATGGGCGGCGGCTATTGAAAGCAAGGGGGAAGGCCTGGCAGTTAGCCTGGATATAGCGAAGGCCTTTGATCGTGTATGGCACAAGGCGCTCCTCGCAAAACTTCCATCATTTGGGCTTCCCGAGAGCTTATCGGAATGCTGGGTCTCGAAATCTCGAGCGATTTCCAATTCCGTGGCGATCTGGAGGGCAAAGCCAAATTGGCTTCGAAGAAACTGGGCGTCATAAATAGAGCACGGCAATACTTCAAGCCGGCCCACATTCTAGCGCTCTTCAAAGCGCAGGTCCGGCCTCACATGGAGTATTGCTGTCATCTCTGGTCTGACGCACCCCAGTATCAGCTCGATTCATTTGACCGCGTGCAACGCAGAGCAGCTCGAATTGTCGGGGACCTAGCGCTCTATGAACGGCTGGATCACTTGGCGTTGCGTAGAGACGTCGCTTCACTGTGTGTCTTCTATCGCATTTATCACGGGGAGTGTTCCGAAGAACTGTTCAACGAACAGCAATTCATTTTTATATATATAGATATCTAATATGATAATAATTAATAGCTGTTTAACCTGATTTCTGCCGCCGAATTTCACCTTCGCACGACACGCCACAAGTTACGATATCATCCCCACCATCTGGATGTGTGGCGGTCCTCCACAGTGCGGTTTTCAAGGAGCTTTCTTCTCGTGCTACGAAGCTGTGGAATGAGCTTCCTTGTGCGGTGTTTCCGGGACGATACGACATGGGTACCTTCAAGAAAAGCGCGTACACCTTCCTTAAAGGCCGGCAACGCTCTTGTGATTCCTCTGGTGTTGCAAGAGAGTGTGGGCGGCGGTGATCACGTAACACCAGGTGACCCGTACGCTCGTTTGTCCTCCTATTCCATAAAAAAATAAAAAAAAAGAGCAGTGGACGTCTTCCGGCTGCTGATGAATCATTTGATTTATTATTAGATTTGTTTTGTTGATTACACTACACTCACCATTATACTTCTCTTTGTATTCTCTCTCATATAGTCTGTATGCTTTTGCATGAGCCAAAAGTATATTCTTATTGCACAGGAATGGTGCTATCTCAGACTCTTGGATCCCAGGCGCATATCTCCCCAGGTTGTAATTAAAGTCACACACCACAATCGCTTCGTTGATGGTCAACCAGGTTTTCACTCTGTCAGCGTAGAAGGAGAAGATTACTCTAGAGTAGTCTTCAAACCAGTCAGCAATCAGGGGATTGGTCCAGCCACCTGGAAAGGTAAGAAAAGTAGTTTTGGGTATATTTGACGCTATTTCGCACAAATTAACTGGTTTCGAAACAGAGATTCAGCATGGAAGTCACCGTAACTAAACATTATGCTGAAGTAAATATAGCATAGATAATATGTTATGTTTTTAAAGTGATAACCCTCACTTCTAGGATAAATGCAAAAATAAAATTTTATGAACGATGCGGGATTCGAACCCACAACCTCCGGCGTTCCGTGCCGGTGCTCTAACCAACGGAGCTAACCGTTCGTGTACCGCCTCGTTATAAATTCAACTCTCAGGTTGTGGCTTCATCTACAGGATACACTTTACAGTTGATAACCTGCTCAATCCCAATATTTGCATATTAGGAAATTGACTTGAGATGTCGCTCTTGTTAATCTAAACAATATGTTATGTTTTTAAAGTGATAACCCTCACTTCTAGGAAAAATCTTCAAAATTCTGTTTGCTTTGTTCAACTCTCAGGTTGTGGCTTCATGAGAGTTGAATAAAGCAAACAGAATTTTATAACGAGGCGGTACACGAACGGTTAGCTCAGTTGGTTAGAGCACCGGCACGGAACGCCGGAGGTCGTGGGTTCGAATCCCGCATCGTTCATAAAAAATTGTTTTTCAAATTTTTTTTGTGTATAGGATAGATTATTACATAGTTACTATAAAGAATAGCTTCTTACGTATTAGGTACAGGTTTAAAATGAATCTTTCCGCATCCCTCAGATCTCAACCCTATGAAATCGTAAAAAATATTATATTGTTAATTCTCTCTACAGTCAGTAATACTTCTTACTAAATACCAATAATTCTTTAGTAACACTAATATAACAGTCGTTGTATCGCCTGTAATATCGCACTAAATATTCACTCAGTTACTAAATGTTTAAATGAATCTATTGCGCTTCTATTTATGCTCATAAGGATTATTCTCCAACGATATCAAACAGTATACAATAATAAAGAGTAAACAAGAAAGAATATACTTGTATAGTAAGTTATGTGATACTCGACCTTATTGTGTGAGTCAAGAAGTCGAGATTTCAAATTCGACCCGACCGGACCTTCGTAATAATATAAGTCAGATCAAATGAAATCAGAATCACTTTATTCATGAAGGTCAAGGAAATGACATTTACAACCTTATATACAATAATAAATAACAAGAAATAACATTTTACCAGTGGGAGGCTCCTTTGCACCGGAAGCCGGCTAGATTATGGGTACCACAACGGTGCCTATTTCTGCCGTCGAGCAGTAATGTGTAAACATTACTGTGTTTCGGTCTGAAGGGCGCCGTAGCTAGTGAAATTACTGGGCAAATGAGACTTAACATCTTATCTCATAAGATGAAGAGCGCAATTGTAGTGCCACTCAGCATTTTTGAGTTTTTCAAGAATCCTGAGCGGCACTACATTATAATGGGTAGGGCGTATCAATTACCATCAGCTGAACGTCCTGCTCGTCTCGTCCCTTATTTACATAAAATAAAAAAAATTGCAAGCACTTTGGAAATGGTTGAGCTTTAATGAGATAAAAGATGAGGTTTTAATAAGAAAAGTCAACTTCAATTAAAATTCCATAACTTTCATAATAACTTATCAGTATAGGTACCTAAATCTTGCAGCTTCACAGGTAGGTCCCAATGGTACAGAGTGACTACAGGTTCGATGCCCCGCGCTATCAGGGCATCTATTAGGTCGCTGTAGTACTTCACCCCAGCCTTATTTATCTTATTTGGTAGACCAGTTGGTAAAATTCGTGGCCAAGAAATCGAGAATCTGGAAGAAAGAAATAGTATTATACAATTTGTTATATTTGTAAAGTGATAACCCTCACTTTTAGGATAACTACAAAAATAAAATATGAAAACAAAATTTTATGAACGATGCGGGATTCGAACCCACGACCACTGGTGTTCCGTGCCACTGTCACCTATGGTATTAATCCTTGCTTAGATTTACAAGAGCGACATCTCAAGTCAATTTCCTAATATGCAAATATTGGGGTTGAGCAGGTTATCAACTGATCCTGTAGATGAAGTAAAAAATTGAGAGTTGAACAAAGCATACAAGATTTTATGACGATACGTCACTCGAACGGTTAGCTCAGTTGGGAGAGCACTGGCACGGAACGCCAGGCATCGTGGTATCGAGTTCCTCATCGTTCATAAAATTTTGTTTGCAAGTTTTATTTGTGAAATAGTACTATGTTAAAAATATTAGATAGACATATATTAGATATTTGACAGAAAATGTTCTATCCATAATAAAACATAGTGTTGTTTTTATTAAGAATTAATAACATGGCTAATTAAAGACGATTATGATGAAACAGAAAATCTTTTAGCCCCAATGTTACTATAATACAAATAAATAGAGATACATTTTTGCTCTTAATAGTGATTTTCATTATTATAACACTAGAAAAGAGGGATTGCTTGTAACTAATTCTAGTAGGCTTCATAAGGTACATCATAGCTTTAAGGGTAAATGTATACACTTCTATAATAAAGTCCCAGCCACTGTTCAGGCATTATCTATAAATAAATTTAAATGTTTTATAAAAAAATGGCTCTGTCGTAAATCCTATTACTGCTGAATATCTAAATAATCGGACAGCGTGGGACTTGATTGTGATTATTTTATAGCGATAGAAATGACTATACAATATTGTATATTTTTATTGAAAAGAGCGCAAAAAAAGAATGCTGGGAGAGTTTCATGCGCCGCTTCTTCTCTCTCAAAGCGCCATTTGTTTCCGAAGCGGTAGTAGTATCTAGTAGTTATTCGAAATGACATCAAAAATAATTCTAAAGGAATCTATTTTGAGAAATTAAATGCCTTGCATATAGGTTCATATAATTTGTATCATCCATACTCACACTGAATACACAGACAAACTGAAAAGAGAATTACACTATCTTGGAAGCATTTATAATCATGTACAAATGTATACACGCACAAACAAATTTTATATTTATTCACAACTAGCTGACCCGACAAACGTTGTTCTGTATATTATAATAAATAAAATAATGTTTTTATATGAATTTGTCAATAATATATCATAACATCAAAAATTACTACGTAAAATATGCACCCTGCTGTCGTAATGAAATTGATTCACAGCAGAACTGTCAAACCGTGCGTCAATAAATTCTCTCATAGAAATTATGTATGGACATATCAAAGGAAAAACAAATTTGTTGTTTTTATTTAATTTAGCAGCATTCTCCTATTTATACAACTTTTAAACCTTTTCTGGACTTCCACAAATAATTCAAGACCAAAATTAGCCAAATCGGTCCAGCCGTTCTCGAGTTTTAGCGAGACTAACGAACAGCAATTCATTTTTTATATTCACAATAATATAGACATTAAAAAGCAATGATAATGATATAATTAGTTAAGAGTGGGGGGGCCAGAAGACTCATAGCACAGGTTCTACCCAGTTTGAGCTCCCGTCTCCCAACTGTAGTTTTAATATTTTAAGAATAAGTATTGCTGTACTATTGTAACTATACTACATATTGGGTGAAATATACGTATTTCATTTGATTTGATATTAATTTGCATAAGTCATCCTAAAACTTGTCTCCAAGCAAAACGAACAACAAGAAACGAAATAAACAACAACGTGTTTCTGAATGACCTTTTCTTTTTAATAACGATTATGCTTTGGATATTCTTTAAGTGCAGAAAAACATGTACCGATAGAAATAGCGTATTTTTTGATAATATTAGTTTTTAAATTAGTATTTACTTACTACAATTGTTTGCAAAAAGCGGGAACCTAAGTAGGGTATCAATTTTTGTTTCCATAAATTTTTGTTCGATAATTTAATGTAGTCTTATTCTCAGAATTTGGAAATAAATAATGAATAAGCAAGGAATAGTTTTCGTTAATTTGATCATAAAATTTTGGTTAAATCAATGAGGAATAATTTTAAAGTTCAAATACATGTATAAGCTAGGAAGGATTAAACAATTTTTTTTACTGTTTTTTTTTATAAAAGTAAATAAAAGTTTAATATGGAGTGTGACCCCTCTTGCCGTAATCACAGCTAGCATTCGTCTAGGTACGCTTGCGAGAAACCCTTATTGTTTCTTGTGGTATACGTTCCTCCTCCGAGGTAATGATATTCTTTAGCTCTCTGATGTTTTGTGGAGCTGGCAGCATTGACTTAACTCGTCGTTTCATGACATCCCAGACATGCCCTATGGAATTGAGGAAGTTGTAGACGCTTTTTTCGATATTATCCATATCGTATCGTCCTGGGAACACCGTGCAAGGAGGTTCATTCCAAAGGTTGACAGTAAGTCGTAGAAACCGCACTGTGGAGCGACGCCACACATCTAGATGGTGAGAATAATAAATAAGTTTGTAGTGACTGGTGCGGTGGTGGAATTGGGCTGCAGGGTTCGGATCAAACAGCTCTTCGAAACGCTCCTCCTGATAAATGCGGTGGACAATGAAGCTACGTCTCTACTCAACGCCAAGTGATAGAGCTGTTTACAGAGCACTGGATTCCCCGATAATTCAAGCAGGTTTGCGTTGCATGTAGTCAAATAAGTCTTGCTGATTCTGGGTTGCGCCAGACCAGAGATGACAGAAATATTCCAAATGATGCTTAAACTGAGCCTTCTAGAGCTCTATAATCACTATATAAAAATAAATAATTCTATTAATGACCCACTGTGTCTTCAAAGCAAGTTATACAAGGACTCAACTGCGATTCGGCAGTGTCATTAGCATAGGTCGAGATGGACGTTTAAATTAATGGATTAAAGGTGAACAAAAAGTACAAGAACCGGCCCTAATACGCAACCTTGTGGAACCGCAGCTTTCATATTATTTAATTTCAGAGTGAGTATTTATGGTTTATAAAAAAACTGATATTTGTGATTCTGGAACAGCTGAAAATGGGATATCTGGTTTTTTTCTTAGTAATAATATAATAACTGTCTGCTATAACTTATCAAATGCCTTTGCAATATCTGTACTATATCTCCGATTTTATGAACCAGGTCTATTAGAGTGTTTATTTCGGAAGCCAAATTAATGGTATGTAATAAAATAATTATCTGGTTTCTAGTATTGTTTTCTTTCAGACGAATGGATTAAAAATAATAAAATTTTACAAATCATTTTGTCATGATCAGCAACATGATTTTCTTAATAGTTTTACTAGAATAGTTTCTCAAATGTTACGCCAGCTACTTTCCGTAAGTATTGCGCATATTTCGTTTTTCTTCTGTTTCATATTCTTGGCCTAGTCTTCGAAAGGAAGTAGTCCGTGTTTCGATTCTTGGTTAGCTTTAGGATAAACAAACCCATTTCCTAACAAATTATACTGAATTGATGATGAATGATGAATCTTTAGTCCTCGAAGATAGACCAATTAACGATTTTATGCAAATTTATCGACTACATTTTTACTGCCACTCAAGCGCCAAGCCTGAGACAAACAAATGGCGCGCGTGTCAAGTGATTCAGAGGTCATCAGATGACGTCTTGGCTCGGCTTACATTACGACTTATTTCTCGTGTTTGGGTTCTGTTTATAAAACTTATGTCAGCGCTTTTGTTTTGAAACAAGTAAGGTCTTTGTTGCATAATTTTAAGAAATTTTATCTAAATTAGGGCAGTCACACATTTTTAGTGGTTTTTATAGGGTTCTGTAGCCAAATGTGTTACGAAATTTAAAAGAATTGTTAAAAAACGTTTGTGTGGGAAAGGTTATTATAGCATAA
This sequence comes from Leptidea juvernica, assembly GCA_949711755.1. Lineage (NCBI taxonomy): Eukaryota > Metazoa > Arthropoda > Insecta > Lepidoptera > Pieridae > Leptidea > Leptidea juvernica. Next base: position 12,188,055 of record CATIXQ010000012.1, on the reverse strand, counting down.
ACGATTTTCTTAATGACACCACGGACTGGAATAAAGCGAACACCCTCAGGTTCTTTAATTATAAATGTTTATTGTACGATATCACATTGTAATCCATATTTTATATTTAAAAAAAAGCCCACTGAGTTTCTTGCGCCCATTCTTCTCAGGTCTGTGGCAGTCTCTTTTGAATGGGTGGTAGTTTTTGACGTTCTATATGTGATTTTAAATCCAATTTTTAATAAAAATATTTGAATTTAAATGGCAAAAAACGGAACCCTTATAGATTCGTCGTGTCTGTCTGTCTGTCCGTCCCTATGTAACAGCAACTTTTTTCCGAAACTATAAGATATATACTGTTGAAACTTGGTAAGTAGATGTATTCTGTAAACCGCATTAAGATTTTCACACAATAATAGAAAAAAAAAACATTAAATTTTGGGGGTTACGTTATTTACCCCATAGGGTAGGGCGGGGCTTAAAGGTCCGCGGGTAAAAAGGTCCACCACAAATATTTAAAAAACAAGTGAAGTATCATTCTTTCTAACGATAGTGATGGAATGAAGCCGGCGCGGGGGGAGTAACGCGCCTTCGCCGACAGTCGAGCGACGTTGCTTAGTGGAGATACACGGTTGCGTGTCCAAATTTCAGCGTAAGTATTTTTATTCGATATTGAACTTTTTAGTCTGAAGGACTGTTTTTAAGTGAACGATCCCTAAACACAGTTTTAAGATTTACGTTACTTTATTGTTTTTTAAAGTTTGTTGTTATTTTTAAGTAAGATTGACTGTTTTTTTTAAATATAAACTCTTGAAATACTCACACGTGGTTGGGGTAAAAAGGACCAACCGGACCTTTTAACCCACATCATTTACGTATTGGTTATAAAATCATTATTTCAATTTTAGTATGCGGAACTACAGAAGAAAAACAGAACGTGGCACAAAATCTGTAGAATTGATGCAACGTGCAGCAAATATAGTTCTACATAAAAAAAATCATTGAGGGAAGTGTGTCGTGCTTTTGAATTAAGTAAAACTTCATTATCAAGATTTATTAAACGAATGGAGAATGATCCTGTAAATTTGAGATTTGGCTATGGTGCTCCAAGGAAAATATTTAATAAAGAACGAAATAAAGAAGAAGAAAATCAATCGCAAACAGAAAACGCCGCAAAACTGCTATTTTAACAGATACACCTGAAAAAGAAAATCTTCGAAAAGAACAAGACATTGCGAAGAACAAAAAGACCAAAGGTGTAAACAAGAAGGTGAAAGTAAATAAAAAAGTAGAACAGGTTAAAAAAGCAATATTACAAGAAATTAATAGTGATTCTAGCTCTGATGATGAATATTTCTGTTTAATTTGCTGCGAGAACTACAATGACAGCGTTCCAGGCGAAGGTTGGATACAATGTAATCTGTGCAAACGTTGGGCCCACGAAAAATGTATTTCAAACAGAGGTAGTGTTTACTTCGTATGTAATAATTGTGATTCAGGAAATGATGAGTCTGATTAAGATACAAAAAGTATTATCTCCAAAGCAATACCTCTCATATTCATAAGAGTTAGAAGATTTTTTTTGTTTAATGCTTAGCATTTTGTTTCCTTTTATAAGAGTTTAAATATTTATGTTTGACATTATTGTAAAGTTTTGTCCGGTTATGGCAGAATGCATAAAGGATAGCATTTATTTGTTTATTTTATATATTTAAACTGAGACTGATTATTTAGTGTTAGGAGAAATTACTAATAAAACCAAATATAAAAAATATTCATGTATTTTTATTTGAATAAGACTAGGTAATTCATTTTAATTACCTATACTTAAATGAAGATAATATGTTTTCTGTTATTACAATGATTACCGCACTAGTATTTCTGTTTTTTTTTTAAAACAAATATACTTTTAATATACACTAAAATATTGGACCTTTATGCCTCCCCGCTGTCCCGTTTTACCCCTGCTATGGGGCAAAAAGAGACAGATGACAAGGTCTAGATAAACAGTAAAAAGATATACTTCTGTAATGATGAATCAATCGAGAATTGGGCCAAATATAGTTCGATTGTTGTTTGTTTCATATGTGTTTTTTGTTTTGATATAGGCGGTTTGGTTTTCACAGTACAATTGCTAATAGTGAAATTGGACCTTTGTGCCCCGCCCTACCCTACTTAGAACTGAAACTCAAAAATTTTTTCTCATAAAACCCTATCTATGGATAGGTTTTGAGATACAATTTTTTTCTAAACTGAATAGTTTGCGCGTAGAGACACTTTAAAAGTGGTAAAATGTGTCCCCCTCCTGTAATTTCCCAAATAAGAGAATGATAAAACTAAAAACATATATGATCTACATTACCATGCAAACTTCCACCTAAAATTGGTTTGAATGAGATCTAGTTAGTAGTTTTTTTAATATGTTATAAAGTAATTAATTTAAAAAAATACACTTTTATTAAAACATCGATCTAAGTTCTACTACTACAAGAACTTTTATATTATGATACGGACCCCTTCATGAGTGAGTTCGACTCGCACTTGGCCACTTTTTTATCTTTAACGACGGATTGTATATCGATTATTACTAATGAATGTAGTAAAATATAATATCATTAGAAAATTAGTATAAGACCCGGCAAACGTTGTTTTGCCATATAAGTATAATTCACGCGATAGTTTTATAAGTAATAAAATATTGCCTATATTATAGCCTGTACATCATTTTGTTCTATTGTCAATAGTTTTTGCAGCGCACGCAAAATAGGTTTTCGATTTTACACCTTGTGTTACAAAATAGCAATTTTATTACGGATCCCTAATTTTGAAAAAAAAAACATAGCCTATAGCCTTCCTCGATAAATGGACTACACAACACTGAAAGAATCATTCAAATCGGACCAGTAGTACCAGAGATTAGCGCGTTCAAACAAACAAACAAACACTGCAGCTTTATAATATTTTAGTATAAGATTTCTTATAAAATCCATTTACATTTACAAACAAATTTCATTTAATAAGGCCTGGTAATTTTATTATTAACTTACTAAGAGTTACCAACGTAATGTAAAGCTAAATTATAAATAATAACTATCCTGCATTAATTTAAGTCAGCTTTAATGTCTTGATGCTCACGTGGCCCTCAATATTTTAAGCACTTTTTTTAAGAACTTTTTAGTACCTTATCTAATATCTAAAATATATGTTTATACTTTAATGTTATAAAACTAAGGTGTATCAATGTTTGTTTAATTCTAAGATAAATTATACGAACTAGACTCTAACAGCCTTTCCCAATATTCTATCTACAGAATCAGATAAATTACTACCTTCTACCGTCAGTAATTAGCTGTCAATAATGTGAAGCTGTCCCAATATACCCGATAAGTCATTCTTATCGCCTTATATTGGGACGCGTGAATTGCAATTTTCATAGAAACTTCTATCGCTGGTAAGCTATACGTCCTCTCCCATTGACAGACAGCGTGAACGGAACATTTGTTGTTTATCGGAACAGAAAAGTCAACGATAGTTACGATTTTTATCTCAAGTAGGCCACAACCGGAGATAGACTGAATATTGGGAACGGCCGTAGATAGAGTGTGACAGTTGTGACCATGTGAAAAAAAATAGCGGTGAACTGTTGACCTCTATTTTCAGCAACGCACATGCACTATAACAAAGTGCCTAACATATCGCGAGTTTAAAGCGTTGCTTGTCACACACTCTAATGTTATAAACCTGGCCTGTATGAAAATGTCCGAACTTTTCGATTAACATAGTATATAATATTGACTTTAGGATATTGGTGTCTTAGTATGAAATGATCACATCAATGTGGCGAATAATTTGGTTTTTTTTTTCACTGGGCGGCACTTCTGATTTCGGTCGAATTTAGTAGTAAATGTGATTATTCAATTTAATAAAAATTATTATTAAATAACAAGCTGACCCGACAGACGTTGTTCTGTATATTATAATAAAAAAAATAATGTTTTTATATGAATTTGTCAATAATATATCATAACATCATAAATTACTTTGTAAAATATGCACCCTGCTGTCGTAATGAAATTGTTTCACAGCAGAACTGTCAAACCGTGCGTCAATAAATTCTCTCATAGAAATTATGTATGGACACATCAAAGGAAAAACAAATTTGTTGATTTTATTTAATTTAGCAGCATTTTCCTATTTATTCACCTTTTAAACCTTCTCTGGACTTCCACGAATAATTCAAGACCAAAATTAGCCAAATCGGTCCAGCCGTTCTCGTGTTTTAGCGAGACTAGCGAACAGCAATTCATTTTTATATATATAGATATCTAATATGATAATACTTAATAGCTGTTTAACCTGATTTCTGCCGCCGAATTCCACCTTCGCACGATACGCCACAAGTTAGGATATCATCCCCACCATCTGGATGTGTGGCGGTCCTCCACAGTGCGGTTTTCCAAGAGCTTTCTTCCTCGTACTACAAAGCTGTAGAATGAGCTTCCTTGTGCGGTTTTTTCGGGACGATACGACATGGGTACCTTCAAAAAAAAGCGCCTACACCGTCCTTAAAGACCGGCAACGCTCGTGTGATTCCTCTGGTGTTGCAAAAGAATGTGGGCGGCTGTGATCAATTAACACCAGGTGAACCGCACGCCCGTTTGACCTCCTTTTCCATAAAAAAAACTTCTTACCTATAGAAATCCAGCCCCAGTTGATCAACTAGGTTCACATCTTCGCGCCAGTGATGATAGGAGTCGGCAGCAACATCACCTGTTGACCCGTTCACTACTTCTTTACTCTTCGTATGTACATATCTATCCCAAATACTTTCGCCTTTTCCTGTACAAAGAATTTAAAAAAGCGTTTGTCAAAAGTTTTCTTTTCTTTTTACATGTACCACAACTTCCGAATAAAACAAATCCTGGCACAAACAGAGTAAGTTAGAAATCACGTAATTTCATCTAAATTGTAACAATTTCTACAACTGCATTATGTTAGATTTATTTATTAACTGTTTGTCTGCAACTAAGTGTAATTTAAGTGTAAATTTAAATATTAAGTGTACTTAGTGAAACTGTTTAAAGAGAGACATCCTTGTGTCCATATTTCTATTTTTACTTTATCTACTTTATGTTTAAGGATGTAACTGTATTTGTTTCCAAATATATAAATAATAATAAACTACGGAAAAGGTTGAGCTTAAATGAGAAGAAGTGGCAAGAAACTCATTGCCACTTATAAATCATAATTTACATCTTCATCGTCTTATAAATCGTTCCAACTATAGTGTTAAGTGATGCAACTTAAATACTTATACGTCAAATAGTCAACGCCTTACACGAAGTTAAAAACGTACCAAAATATTAATTTAAAAGTATAAACAAGAGTTATTGAGTACAGTAAAAAAAAACAAAAACACCGTAAATAATAAATAAGTAAAGGTATTTTGCGAGCATTTTTACTAGCAATTATAAAACTATAACTTTAATTTTAGGAACCTTAAGCAGCGGTCACAGTATCATCCCGCCAGCAAGTTTGACCAGTGCGAGGCTCCTTTGCACAGGATTCCGGCTAGATTACGGGTACCACAACGGCGCCTTTTTCTGACTTGATGCAGGCATTACTGTGTTTTGGTCTGAAGGGTGCCGTAGCTAGTGAAATTACTGGGCAAATGAGACTTAACATCTTATGTCTCAAGGTGACGAGCGCAATTATAGTGCCGCTGAGAGTTTTTGAGATTTTCAAGAATCCTGAGGCGCGCTGGATGGTAATGGATGTATCAATTACCATCAGCTGAACGTCCTCCTCGTCTCGGCCTTATAAAAACAAAATAAGTAAAATTTCCTTGATTTGTTCAAACGGTTACTATTTTGAATAAAACCCTACAGTCTCATTAGTTTATTCCAAAAGATAAAACGTACAAGGCGAGGATGACGAACCACTTAGTAATTATAGACAGAATCCTAGGAATAAAAAATAAGAATGGTCTTCGAAGCCTGTTATGCTGGTCAGTGAACTAAAGGGTTAACAGAACGCGTTTTTATCTTGCATCTAGATTCCAGATTTAATGGCCGACAATAATTTATGATGTTATGTGAAGGATTTGCTAATAATGCTACCTACATCTTCGAGCGGTAGGTTATAAAGTTAGCATATTCGTTTAAATCCAGGGCTTACGTATTCATTTGATTATTTTATTTATTAATATGGCAATTGTTACTATGTACTATTAAATTCCGAGTTACTACCTAAAGCTTTTTTGGGCGATATGCTTTTACAACATGATCCCGGAAAAATGTTTTACAAAATTCAAAAGAATTATAGCTATATAGGTACATAAAATGTATATAATATATAAATAAAATGTATATACAAACGTTTGAACTTTAGTACAAGCCGGCAATTTCATTTTTTTTGACAATAAGGGACGAGACGAGCAGGACGTTCAGCTGATGGTAAGTGATACGCCCTGCAAATTACTGCTAGATCCCGCTGGAGCTGAGGATTCTTGAAAAACCTAAAAATTCTGAGCGGCACTACAATTGCACTAGTCACCTTGAGACATAAGATGTTAAGTCGGCGCCCGTCAGACCGAAACACAATAGTGGTCACACATCACTGCTCCACGGCAGAAAAAGGCGCCGTTGTGGTTGGTAACCACAATCTAGCCGGCATCCTGACTTTCATGCTTAGACACTTAATAATTCATTGAAATGTAAGCTGGCACCCATTTGTATAAACATTTTGAAGTTTTAAGCCCATGTTGTATAATATATGGGGCACGCTTACAAACGAATATGTAAATTAGACTAAAATTGCATATATAAAAGTGACCAGTTTATTTGTATTGTATGTCTGCTCTCTATTCCTATTTTGAAGTAGCAATTATTTCCCTGAAAGACTTAATATCTTATATCTTTAAACAAGCAATTCTTGTATGTATAATTTGAATCTCGGAAACGGCTGCAAAGATTTTAAATAAATTTGGTATACAGGTTGTTTCGGGGGCGAGAAATCTATCTAGGTAGGTTTCAATTTTAAAAAATGTAGTTTTATCCGTGTTTTAATGAGAAACTGCTACAATAACATTAGAATACAAAGGTAAATTTCGCCACAATATACAAGACTGTAACAGCTCAGATGTGACATTGGGTGATCGGAAAGCAGAAGACCCCGGTTCGAATCCAGTTGTCCTATTAGTTTTTTTTTCAAGTTTTGTACCTTCTTATAAATCCGAGCAAGGCGCCCAGGTACTTTATGTTAAATCCAACTAACTTTGTATAACATGTCTGCCAGTGAAAGTTCCGTCAAAATAGGTCAAGCCGTTTTAGAAATTTGCTTGTACGATCAGAAAATTTAAATCGGTTTTCTAGGATGAGTACCGCATAATAGTTAAAATATATTATTAGTACATTAATTCATATGTATCAAAATTGTTTTTCGAATTCAAATTAAATAATTTACCATTAATTCGGAAAACAGGCAAATGTTATGATTGTTCATTGTCAGTACATTTATGAAAATTTAATATACGTTCACAAAAATCGTCTTTTTGCTCTTAATAGTGATTTTCATTATTATAACACTAGAAATAAGGGATTGCTTGTAACTAATTCTAGTAGGCTTCATAAGGTACATAATAGCTTAAAGGGTAAATGTATACACTTCTATAATAAAGTCCCAGCCACTGTTCAGGCATTATCTATAAATATATTTAAATGTTTTATAAAAAAATGGCTCTGTCGTAAATCCTATTACTCCACTGCTGAATATCTAAATGATCGGACAGCCTGGGACTAGATTGTGATTATTTTATAGCGATAGAAACGACCGTACAATATTGTATATTTTTATTGAAAAGAGCGCAAAAAAATAATGCTGGGAGAGTGTCTTGCGCCGCTTCTTCTCTCTCAGAGCGCCATTTGTTTCCCAAGCGATAGTAGTATGTAGTAGTTAGAAGAAATGACATCAAAAGTAATTCTAAAGGAATCAATTTTGAGAAAATAGATGCCTTTTATGGGATAATCGTTATATACTATATGATTTTTTTTTTATGGAATAGGAGGACAAACGAGCGTACGGGTCACCTGGTGTTAAGTGATCACCGCCGCCCACACTCTCTTGCAACACGAGAGGAATCACAAGAGCGTTGCCGGCCATTAAATAAATGCTTTTGACTCTCATTTTGTGTATTTGAAGTTAGTGCTATGTGACTAAGCTTAATATAAATAGTATCCTGTTAACGGCAATTATTATCTATTTAACATACAATTATTCACCAGTGGGAGGCTCCTTATTATTATGGGTACGACAACGGCGCCTATTTCTGCCGTGAAGCAGTAATGTGTAAGCATTATTGTGTTTCGGTCTGAAGGGGCGCCGACTTAACATCTTATGTCTCAAGGTGACTAGTGCAATTGTAGTGCCGCTCAGAATTTTTAGGTTTTTCAAGAATCCTCAGCTCCAGCGGGATCTAGCAGTAATTTGCAGGGCGTATCACTTACCATCAGCTGAACGTCCTGCTCGTCTCGTCCCTTATTGTCAAAAAAAAAATGAAATTGCCGGCTTGTACTAAAGTTCAAACATTTTTACATACATTTTATATATATTATATACATTTTATGTACCTATATAGCTATAATTCTTTTGAATTTTGTAAAACATTTTCCCGGGATCATGTTGTAAAAGCATATCGCCCAAAAAAACTTTAGGTAGTAACTCGGAATTTAATAGCTAGTGAAATCACTGGCAGATGAGACTTAATCTTATGTCTCGAGGCGACGAGCACTATGGTATTGACACTCAGAATTATTGTGTTTTTCAAGAATCCTGAGCGGCACTGGTTTGTACTGGGCATGGCCTATTAATACCATAAACTGACGTCATGCTTGTCTCGTCCCTTAATTTCATAAAAAATATAAAGATTTAATTTAAAAAAAAAATCTGTTTTGATTTTACCATCAAGATTCCACGCGCCTTCTATTTGGTAAGCAGCTGTTGAAGTTCCGAACTTGAAATCAGCTGGGAAATTTCGAGATGTTGCAGAAATAAGCGTTGAGAAGAATGCACTGTAATGAAAAAAGAATTTTAATTATAACACATTAAGCATACACATATCTATATTGGTACTTAAACACAAACACATACAATGGCACACACATATATATATTTGTGTATATATATATACTGACAAGCATCTGTCCGAATACAATAATGGTGTTTAACTGTGTTAATTGCACAATTGCTTAAAATGTTAATCCCCTTTTTTCAGTCAGATCATATTTTTATGTATAACTAGCTGACCCGACAGACGTTGTTCTGTATATAATAAATAAAATAATGTTTTTATATGAATTTGTCAATAATATATCATATTAACATCAAAAATTACTTCGTAAAATATCCACCCTGCTGTCGTAATGAAATTGTTTCACAGCAGAACTGTCAAACCGTGCGTCAATAAATTCTCTCATAGAAATTATGTATGGACACATCAAAGGAAAAACAAATTTGTTGTTTTTATTTAATTTAGCAGCATTTTCCTATTTATTCACCTTTTAAACCTTCTCTGGACTAACACAAATAATTCAAGACCAAAATTAGCCAAATCGGTCCAGCCGTTCTCGAGTTTTAGCGAGACTAACGAACAGCAATTCATTTTTATATATATAGATGTAAATTAATTTATAGTTGTGGATTATGTATAATTAAATAAATAAATAAATGACGAGTCAAATATTAGGTACCTATTCATTTACATGCAGCCGCTGAGTATACAAGTACTAATGTAAATTTATAATTCATTCCCCATTGTTATATGAATCAGATCGATACATTAAAGAAATTCAATTTAAATAACATAGTAACATCTTTAGTTTTTGCACAACATATATATTTTTATCTTTTAATTTTTATTTACATATGACTAATTATTAAATAAGTTAACATATAACGTAAGTTTATAAGCTTTAGTTTTAATTCCACGTTACTTTTAGATTTCTACCAATAAAAAGTTTTGCTTTATCTAATATATAAAATTCTCGTGTCATGGTGTTAAACATTGAACTCCTCCGAAACGGCTTGACCGATTCTCATGAAATTTTGAGTGCATATTGGGTAGGTCTGAGAATCGGACAACATCTTTTTTCATCCCCCTAAATGTTAAGTGGTCAACATGAATTTTTTTTTTTAATTTTTTTGACATTTTTTTTTTAAATTTGTTTGATTATGAGTCAGCATTAAAAAAATACGTGTACAACTTCAATTTTAACCCATCTACGATCAACATTTACTTTTGTATCGCGATTTCAATATCGGCAATACAACGTTTGCTGGGTCAGCTAGTCTTATATATATAAATATTAAGCGTGACGTCACCAAATGGCCTAACGGAAGACCAGCGTTGGTTTTCAACCCAGCAAACATGCTGAGTTGGGACCATTTTTTAAATCGTATATAGTAGAATTAATTTTTCGGGTAATCCTGCCTAAAATCCGCAGGCCGTATCAGTCGTCACGCCAGCATTAAAGAAGTCATCCGCAGGGAATTTGCCGCTCTTAATATACCAGCTGTTTGAGAGCAAATGGTATTACCCGCCGCGATGGCAAGCGTCCTGATGGAATGACGCTGGTGGCTTGGGCACGGGGAAGGCGCTGGTTGGAGACGCGACTTGCGTCGACACTCTGGCTCCTTCCCATGTCCAAGTTACGTCAGTTGGTGCTGGGGCTGCTGCTTCGACTGCCGAAGACAGCAAGCGTCGCAAATATGTTGGTCTCAGTGAGTCATACATCTTTGTGCCGTTTGGTGTCGAGACACTTGGCCCGTGGGGCCCAAAGGCGCGGAGAATGTTCTAAATACTATCCTTCGCGACTCAATAAGGCTACTGGAAACCCAAGCGTTGGCAGCTATCTCGGTGAATGGACCAGCCTAGCTATCCAACGCGAAAATGCTGCAAGTATTCTTGGTACGCCCCCACGTAATGATAGTTTTAATTTTATGTAGTCATAGTATTGTGAATATAGTTATAAGATTTGTATTGTTTGAATAAAAGTATATCATATTTGTGCTAAACATTAATGTTTAAGTCGTTTTGTTTTTTGCATGTTTATCTCTATCATAAGTATATATTATATTTTTTTATTTGTGTCTACTACTTATACGTTTCAAAATAAAAAATCTTTTTTTTCTTCTTTCTTTCTTTCATACAAACCAGTGTTTGTGACTCTGTTTCTCAGCTTCAGTTTTATTAGTGAATGAGTTTTAGCCAGAAAAAACTGATACCGCCTTCACCGCGTGGAGGTATCCAATGTCACTTTCACAATTAATACGATTTAATGACAACTTTGAAACTAAATCTATCAAGCCTTCCATACAACAGAGCGTGCCAGATACATAATTATACATACATAAATACTTTCGAAAGCCATAACCCTTCTTCGCCAGAAGAAAAAACAGTCGGTTAAAAAACGTAATTTTTAGGGTTCCGTAGCCAAATGCCAAAAAACGGAATCCTTATTGATTCGTAATGTCTATCTGTCTGTCACAGCCACTTTTTTCCGAAACTATAAGAACTATACTGTTGAAACTTGGTAAGTAGATGTGGTCTGTGAACCGCATTAGGATTTCAAAAATAGAAAAAAAAAAACAATAAATTTTAGGGGTTCCCCAAACGAAAAAGAACTAGCTGACCCGGCAAACGTTGTTTTGCCATATAAAGTATAATTCACGCGATAGTTTTATAAATAATATATAGCCTATGTGTTATTCTGGTGTGTAAGCTATATTATTGTAAAGTTTAATCAAAATCCAATCAGTAGTTTTTGCGTTAAAGAAGTTCAAACATACATCCAGACATAAAAACTTTCACATTTATAATAGTAATAGGATTGTTAAAAAAACGTTTGTGTGGGAAAGGTTATTTTAACATAAACCATTTTCTTAATGATAGCATAGACTGCGATAATAATAAAGCGAACACCCTCAGGTTCTTTATTTATAAATGTTTATAGAACGATATTACATTGTAATCCATATTTTTATTTAAAAAAAAACCCTCTGAGTTTCTTGCGCCCGTTCTTCTCAGGTCTGAGGCAGTCTTTTTGTATGGGTAGTTTTTGAAGTTCAATAAGTGTTTTTGAATAAACATAATATTTGAATTTGAATTGGTATATTGGTTTTCTTAACCTTGAAATTAACATCAAAATTATATTAAGGCGAAGAGTAAGCAGAAAACATGCAAACAAGGTGTTTTTAGACAAGTTTTTTGGTGAAAATATAGCATTTCGAGCTATGAACACTACTTAATCCTGTTACACATATACTTAAGTCTTATTTGTAGGTTTCTAATGCTTGCTGTTGGTTATAGTTTTCACTCCAGAGCCTTTTTGAATTACCACTTTTCCTTGCAGTTAAACAAGTTTTTTGGCATGGCATGACGCATTTTTTTAGTACAACTCTCAGAAAAGTTATTCTTATAGCTTTACATTTTTGTGTAGGTATATTTATTCAGATTAGTAATGAATAACGAGGATTGTAAGCATATAAACTATTTTCCACGCAAGAATTTTGAAAATATTGGCTTTGTTACATAGATGGCTGGCCAGCAGCCGTGAACTCATATCGCTCAAGGTCGCTGGCATTTAGTGTCGCCTTAAAGTTAATTTCAAGGTCGCATCTTGGAGTTGTGTTGCCAATTAGTGTGTGTGTGATATATAAATGTTCTAAATGTTCGATAGTATAAGCCTGAGATCTAGAGACTGTACTTAGATTTTGCTCAGACTTTACTCAGGTAAAACTTAGCTGAGAGTGATAAAACGTGAACTTGATTTTTGCATTGGGCTATCTTAACTTAAACTCAGCATTATTTCATCTGTCAAATGACTATAAATACCAAATCAAAGATTATGCTAAGCTTACACTCGGCTAAGTTTTACTTGGGTAAAGTCTGAGCAAAGTCCTAAGTACGCTCTATAGATCTCAGCCTAAGATTGACTCAAAGCGCAGTGTTTTCTTTATAATAATAACAGACGAGACGACCAGGACGTACAGTTGTTGGTAATGGATATTCAAATTCAAATATTTTTATTCAAAATAGGATGTAACATCACTTTTTGAAAGTCAAAAACTACCACCCATTCCAAAATGAATGCCTCAGACCTGAGAAGAATGGATGCAACAAACTCAGCGGACTTTTTTTTTCATCGACTAAATATTTTTACAAAGTAATATTGTACAATTAAACTTATTATTTAATAGCCTGAGGGCGGTCACTCCATTCCCAATCTGTGGTATCATTAAGAAAGTAATTTATGTTATAGTAACCTTTACCACACAAACGTTTTTTAACAATTCTTTTGAATAACGTAATACTTTTGTTTTGAGCATTTTCTGGGATCTTGTTGTAAAAGCATATACATCGCCCCACAAAAAACTTACTAACTATGAACATACATTACATTATCAATAATATATTGAGAAGCAACAGTCAAGATGTTAATTTCTTTGAATTTTGCTCTCAATGATTCTTTAGGACCTAGGTTATAAATAGCGCGAATAGCCCTCTACTGCAGCACAAATATTGTATTAATATCGGCAGCGTTGCGCCATAGCAATATACCATAGGACATAATACTATGGAAATAACTAAAGTAAGTTAGTCGCGCCGTTTCTATGTCAGTTAATTGTCTAATCTTTTTAACCGCGTATGCTGCAGAACTAAGTCTGTTCGCCAATCCTTCAATATAGGGGCCCCATTGCAATTTGGAATCTAGAGTTGCCAAGAAATATAGCAGATTCCACCGGTTCTATCACCTCTCCGTTTAACAAAACATTTGCATTTACATTTTTGACATTTGGTACGGTAAATTTAATGTATTTAGTTTTCTTGGTATTTAACTATGGTTATTAGCGCTAAATCAGTACACGATGTCAGATAAAATATCGTTCACTTCGTCATACATATCTTGGTTTCTTTTCACTTTGAAAATCAGTGAAATGTCGTCCGCAAACAATACTACCTAATGTTTTTTCTCTATAAGATTAGGAAGATCACTTATATAGATAAGGAAGAGGAACGGTCCAAGAATAGATCCTTTTGGTACCCCCATACTGAGAGGAGTCCCAGGAGATCTCCTGCCATTTACGTCGACCCTCTGAAATCTATTGTTCAGATATGAAGTCAGAAGATCGAGCGCAGTTCCTTGTATGCCATAGTGGTATAGCTTCCTGACCAGCGTTGAATGTTGAACACAATCAAAAGCCTTCGATAAATCACAGAAGATGCCAAGTGCATTCTGCGATTCCTCCCAGGTATCAAAAATATTCTTGATTAGCTCAACACTTGCATCCGTTGTTGAACGTCCCCTAGCAAAGCCAAATTGTTTCAAATGAAGTAATTTATGAGAGTTAAAGTAAGTAAGCATTTGGCTTAAAATTATTTTTTCAAAAATTTTACTAAGGGTCGGCAAAACCGACACAGGACGATAGTAATTCGGGTTAGAAGAGCATCCCGACTTAAATATTGGTGTAATTTTACTATGTTTCTGAAGGTCAGGAAACACGCCACGAATAATACAATTATTAACGACTATTGCAAGATATGGTGCTATGACATCAATTATTGAACTATTTATTTTAACAGAAATGCTCCATTTATCAGCAGTTTTTTTCATGTCGAGAGACCTCAATATTAAAAGAGGCTAACTGGCCAAAGTGGTCTGAAATCAGATTGTTTATTATTGCCTGAGAAATGGGTTTATAATTTGAAAATATGTCATCAATATAGCTTTTGGAGGTGCCGGTTACTCTAGTAGGCTCTAAGAAAATATTGGTTAAATCTTATGATTTGAGCAAAGATCTGAATCTAATACTGGTGGTGGATATTTCTAATAAATTAATATTAAAATCACCACATATTGTGATATACTTCTTCAACTTACATAATTTTAATAAAACCTCCTCCAATACACTTTCAAATAATTCATATACTGCATCTGGGGGTCTGTATATACTAACAACAATGGCGTGATTGAGCTCTGCACAGGCTATTTCAAAGGTACGTTCAACAGAGAGGCCTACAATATCTTCACGTTCTTTGAATTTAAATAATTTACTTACAAGTATAAGAGAACCACCATGTGTAGCCTTTTCTCTGCAAAACGCACTTGCCACCTGATGACCACTGAAGTTAAAGATGAGCTCATATCTTCTGAGCCAGTGCTCTGTTGAACATAAAATATGTATATCTTTTTGATCCATAAATAACTCTAGTTCAATTTCTTTACCAAATAATCCTTGCATATTTTGGTGCATCAGGTTTGCAATTTTACAATTATTACTTATTCTAGTACATGTTAAATTACTTGTTTTTACACTGCTAGAGGAGTCCCCTATTGTCTTAATGTTTAATTTTTTGGAAAATATTCCAAATCTTTACTTAAATTAGTACACTGCTCAATAGAAGCAGTGGTCATTAAATTAATACTCTGCCCAATAGAAGCGGAGTCCAAAAAGTTATCACACTGCTCAATAGAAGCAGTGCTTATCAACTTACAACTAACCTGCTCAAAAGAAGCAGGAGACGGGATTGCAAATAGTTGGCTGTGTTAAAAAATAAATAATATGATAGCGATTTTCCTATCTGTCTTTTATAGTAATTAGATAGGTGTAACCTATCAGATGTCAATATATTACATTTTTTATAATTAATTAAATTATTTATGTATATTATCTGTATTTTACTAGATAATTTATTATCATTACATGTCGAATAATTAGAATGAGACTATAGGGTTAACATATTGTTCAAATTATATCTTATTTTGTTTTCCTGTGGCAAATCAGGCATGTATGGAAATGTGAATATTATAAGATTTTCTATTTTTAAGGTATTTAAGTCACTATACACTTTTTGTAATTTTTTTTTATTTAAATTACCTCTTCTCCCAATCATTACAACAATAGAAGTATTAGAGCAGTGAGTATCACTAATAATTTGTTTAATAATTTGATAATAAGTTGCCCCTGGCATGCAAATATTTGTTACTGACTGCCCGTTACTTATTTTATGAAAAATCAACCCCATATTTCTTCCCAGATCATCACTGTAGATCTTTATATGTTTCTTATGGGAAGAAAGTATTTGTGGATGTTGATTTTCAATACCAGGAGAAGTGTGAATTCCGACAGACTGAGAAATTGATTTTATGTCACTTTTTTGCCCAAAGGGCCCGGAGAAAACTGACAGTTTAGTGATGGAATTAAAACACTCTGTGTTATAGGTGCTTTACTTAATCAATTCATCCATAGCTGTTATGTGTTCTGCTATGTCTTTTTGAGAAATCTCATATAGTTGAGACACATGATCCAGATTTTTTTGTAATGTTTATAGCTCAGACTGAAGAGAGCTCACACTTTCCTTATAATCTCTTCTAATATTTTCCAAATCTATACAGAGTTCTTCAGTTTGTAATTTCTGCTGATTTCTTTCCCGGCATAGTTTAGAAAATTTTGCACATGAAACTTTGTTTTTGTTTACAATGTTATTGTTTTTTCAAATGAATTTTGGTAATCTAACATACTTCTTAAATTTATTTTTACATAAATGAGCTGGGTGGAAAGCCACAGTGCCCACACTAACATTAGTTGATATATAATTGGGTGCCAACCAACTCATTAAATAGGTACTGGGTTTGAGAAGCCTTGGAACCTTCATCTGATGTTTTATGAGAGTTTATAACTTCCTCACCTTCATATAGCTGGGATTTTTATTTTACTACCAGATCTAAGGTTTCCTCAAACCCAATAACCATTGCACACAGGTTTTTGTTTTCTTCTAAAAACTTTGAGTTTTCAATGTGCAATTGACATACTTAAATCTGATTTTAAATTTTTATTTTTATTTATAATGTCTATAACCTCAATTTCACTGTCGTCCCTTGCTTTAAGCAGTTGTTCGTATTGTCCCTTGTAGTTTCTTAGCTCCACGAGGGTTAGTTGGAGCTGTTCCTCAGTTTGGCGGGCTTTGATTCCTCGGGTCATCATTTTTATAACAGCTGACGGATCACGGGAGACGCACAATAAACTGAAGTTATTTAAAGTAACACAATAACACTTGTTTATATGTATATACACTGAGTTTTAATAATTTATTTTACTTAAAATGAACAATAATTTATGCTAGATTTAATTTATAAAAATTAACAATTAAATTTAGTTAATTAAATTAAGTTAATTTAGATTTAACAATTAAATTTATAAAAAAATATTTGGGAGAAGTTCAATTTCTAAATGGCAAGTATGCCTTAGGGATAGGGTTGCCACAGCAAAAAAACGTACTCGTAAACGTAAACGACAAGTCCTGCCCATTACAATGCAGTGGCGCTCTAGATTATTGAAAAACTCGTCACCTTGAAACAATAATATGTTAAGTCTCATTCGCCCAGTAATCTCACTAGCTACGGCGCCCTTCAGACCGAAACACAGTAATGCTTACACATTACTGCTTCACGACCGAAATAGGCGCCGTTTCTTACCCATAATTTAGTCGGCATCCTGTGCAACGGAACCTCCTACTGGTGGAAGTGTGGAATGGTTACGAAAAAAATGAGCTACGAACGTTTGAGTGCGAGCAGCGGTGAGTGTTGACAAGTGAAACATACCTTTAAGCTAATTAATAAAGTGGCGCTTTGAAACTCAAGTGCCGCTAAGAGCAAACAATTATAATTATCAAGCAGTCTCTTATAAAGTATTCACGGCAAGCAATTAGGGTTATGTACAGCTCTGTCTACGTTAAAAGTTAATTTTACATGTTTTGCTGATTTTAATAAAAATGTGGCTAATAATACTACATTGTATTGTTAGTATGAAAAAGTACAGGATGTGTTATGCAAATAAGGTTGATGTAATATCCCTGAACTATGTTATTTACAACCTTAATTAAGTAGTAAATCTTAGTGTGAGATCTATATAGCGTATTTAAACTTTTCTCGTTCTATTACACCCTAGGTTCTCGACGTGGGCGATAACGCCCCCTTGTGGGCGTTTGAGACTTCCGGGGGGGCAGTACTCAGAGAAAATTACGGGGCATATAGTCTAAAAAGGCAAAAAAATACACGAAAATCTTCTAGAAAAAAAATTTTCTCAAAGTGGGCGGTGAGAAAAATAAGGTTGAGAAACTATGTATTACACTCTTTTACGTTACTGGTCAATACTCACCGCTGGTCGGACTCAAACTTTCGTAGCTCATTTTTTTCGTAACCATTCCACACTTCCACCCATGTGAGACACCTTTGCACAGGATGCCGGCTAGATTATGGGTACCACAACGGCGCCTATTTCTGCCGTGGAGCAGTTATATGTAAACATTACTTTCTTTCGGTCTGAAGGGCGCCGTAGCTAGTCAAATTACTGGGCAAATGAGACTTCACATCTTATGTCTCAAGATGCCGAGCGCAATTGTAGTGCCGCTCAGAATTTTTGGGCTTTTCATGAATCCTGAGCGGCACTGAATTTTCATAGGCAGGGCGTATCAATTACTATCATCTGAACGTCCTGATAGTCTCGTCCGTATTTTAATAAAAAAAGCCACAACGGTGCCTATTTCTGCCGTGAAGCAGTAATTTGTAAGCATTACTTTACAAATTACTGGGCAAATGAGACCAAAAAATTATGTCACAAGATGACGAGCGCAGTTGTAGTGCCGCTCAGAAATTTTGGGTTTATCAAGAATCTTGAGCGGCACTGCATTGTAATGCAGCACGTATCAATTACCATCAGATGAACATCCTGCACGTCTGAAAATTAAATGAAATTAAATTGAAATCAAAACGTTTATTGAATTCATAACATTGATTAGCAATGGTCTTAAAAATTATATATATATATATATATAATTATTGTGTTTATATTACTAAAAATATAAAAAATCCCTAAAAGTAAAGGTAAAGAAACAAATAAAGTATAAAATAATTAATATAAAGTTTCGTCATACACTTAATTTCATAAAAAAAAAATTAATATCAAACAAATGAAATAAAATAACAAACATCAAACAATTAAAATCACATAAAAATAAAGTACACCGAGGTCAGGGCGATGGTCTGGGACCTTAGTTCACTGGTAGAATAAATAAGTCAGGGAATCTCAAGATTTTTGAAAACATTTAATATGAAATGTTCATTTTATCTTTGGCTTTTAAAATAAGGGGTTTTATTTCTTAATTTATTTTTAGCGGTGCCAATATGACGTTAAATGCTCGGTATTCAATCATTCATTCGTGTCGATTATCGAACAGGTTTTTAAACATCTTAATATATATAGAAATTACGTGACACGTTGTTTGTCCGCGATGGACTCCTAAACTTATGAACGGATTTTAATGGTGATTACTTCATGGAGTGCAGTTTGGTCCAACTTGAGAGATAGGATAGTTTTTATTTCGATTTGGGACTCATAATTATTTTTATTTTCAATATTTATTTTGTATGGACATATTTTCTATGAGAGAATAATGGGACGCACGGTTTGACAGTTCTGCTGTGAATCAATTTCATTATAACAACAGGGAGCATTTTTTACGAAATAATTCTTCATGTTTTGAAATATTATTGGCGAATTCCTATAAAACAGCATTTTTTTTATTATCAGAACAGAACAACGTCTGTTGAGTCAGCTAGTAGTGTATAAAACAGATCGTATGTATAAACGGCATGTCTGCCAGAAAGTTATTAAGACAAGTCTCGTCACACAATATATATGTATAAACTGGTCTATTGTATGCACATAGAGTTCAATTCCGGTAACGTACATGCTCACTGAACTTACGAATTTAATAATTTATATTCGCGATCTGCGCGGCAACCGCCGCTGCACGCTATTATGACTATGAGTTCCGAAAAACTCAATAGCTATTGCCATAAAACACAATAGACAATTCTGCTGGCATTCCTTCAGCACGCAATTTATAGATCAGTATAATCCTCAAATTTCACGAGTGAAGAGATCATCAACAGCAAGACGCTCCTGTACGAGGTTTTGATGAAAAGAGACCAGATGCCGTCCCGCAGGAGAGATGAAAGGGGAGAGAGAAGTCTTTAGGAAGTCATACGTCTCCTGAATGTAACTGATCCTGACGATCGACGTCACCTTCTTACATGTCGACGTCACCAGGTTGCTGAAGGACATCACAAACCTCAAGGCAAGCCTGGCAGATGTAGTGTTGAAATTAAAGGCATCTCAGAACACCACAAGGGACCTGCAAGCTGAAGCTGCGACGTTGCGCAATAATACAGTTGTTAGTAGGTCAACAGAGGCCAATAACATCAACTGCGTGTTGCGTGCATGCATTGCTTCGCCAGCGAGTTTTGGATCAGCGAAATTCGACTCGACACCGGTCGCTGTCCCCGTACGCGTAAGCAGTAATGTACCTGCCGGCCGTCCCTCACCTCCTCCCCTCTCGGAGCTGTCGCCTGGTATCGGTACGTAAACGCCTCAACGTGACTATGCTGTTGCCATCCGACAGCAACCTAAAAAGCGGACAGTGCTGAGGACAGAAAGTGGAAGCGGGCACGCCCACAACGATCCCGCTTGTAGAACTGCGTCTAAAGGCCAGACCGACAAGGATGGCTTCATTAAAGTGGACCAGAAGAAGAGGAGACCTCCTGGTCGTAATCGATGTGGCACAGCACCAATAGGACAAAACCAGCTCCTGCGTAGCATAATCCAAGCGACGTGTATCTACGTCTCTCGCTTTCACTACACCACTAAGGCCTAAGAATTGTTTAGTACTTGGTGGAGTAGACAAGGTTCTGGTTGGGGGTCAAAAAGTTGGTGACGCGTCACGCAGAAGACTTTATCTCTTTTGTTGTTCGCGTCCCGACAGAACATATTATATCGACCGTCCAGGACGTGAAGATGTGACGTATCGCGGACATCGCCGACCGCCGAAAGCTACCGAACCCACGCCTTACATCGCCGCGAAAATGTGACGTAGATTTTAAGTTATATAAAATATATTATGTATACTATAAGGTAATTATGTTATGGGCCTAGTAGCCTGAAATAAAATAATTATTATTATTATTTTAAAAATAAAAATAGTTTAAAAAACCAAACAAGTGGGAGTAGGACTCGCCCACCACATTTTTGTATAATGTACCTTTATATTTTAGTTACAGATGTAATATACGTTTTTGCGTTAAAGCGGTCTTACCTTTTTTCTTTCGCTTATATTGAAGTGAAACTTCTTTAGAATCGTTGTGATTTCAAACCGGATGCAACGGAAAAAACGACAGGTAAGATACACAAATACAAAAATGTATAGGATGAAGCCGGAAAGAATGAGACAGAAATATGCATACTATTGAAGTGAAATCTTCTTTATCATCGTTGTGATTTGAAAATCGATGAAACGAAAAAGCGACAGTAAAAAGAGCAGTCACATCAATTCATAATATTTAACATGGGAGATAATGAGTTAGAAAGCATAATACAATGTTTTGGTACCAGGCGATCATAGTTAAAGAAGAGATTGTCTTAAGTATGGCTCCAGTATATCTTAATATATTCTGACTCCAAGTGAACGACGTATTACTTACTACATAGACACCAGGAGAACATATTATTATATATATTAGTGGTGGTAGGAATGTCTTTCATAGCGGTTGAAATCATGTGTCAACCTAGCAACACGTACCAGGAATTCATATGCAGTTTAGAGGTTCATCCACCATGCAGGTTTCACTTCTGACATGTGTACTTTGTACGCACGCATTGCTTTTTTAACAGCTTCAAGGTACTGTAGACTTGAGTATATCGTTTTAATATCAACTCGATACCTCCACGCGTTCCCTAGGTAATAAAAGGTCTTGACAGACAGACAGATGGACGGACGTACGGCCCGCAAAGTGATCCTTTAAGTATAAGAGTTCTTAAAATACGAGATTCTTATTACTTCCTTTAAATACGAGATGCAAGTAAAAATATATAGTGGTGCATGGCTGACTATTTGAGGTTTTACAATGACTTTTCAAATCTTCCTTGATTCGATTTAAAAGTCTTCAGAAGGCTAGTGAAACTCTCTAAGAACGAAGTGATTCACTCGATTGTATGAGACGTGCAGTCTTTGACAGATTGACAGATGACGGCTATATTCTTGTAAACAAAGTAGATAGCCGAAATCCACTAACTACGTTATAAGGAACTGTTCGCTTTCAAAATTAGCCAGATTATACTTCGTGGCCAATCGCGATACTGTAATAACTACTATTTTAAACTTATGTCAAATGACTTCACGTTTCATACTAAACTTAATTTAAATTTTTACTTAGGTAGTTCCGTCTCTTATTACAGAGAATTAAATTCTCTTTGGTCTTCAATTTAAATGAGTACATAAGGGATAGAACTGTTTTCTGTCAGCGTGTAATGATATCATTAATAACTCTTTTTGCATGCTATGTCATTAAGTCATTGTGTAATATAACTTTTTATAAAGTTTATTTTTTGACTATTTTTCAAATTTCAGGTCAAATTATTTACATATGACCTAATAACACTGTTTATATAAAAAATAATAAAATAAAACTTAAATAATCTAATAAAATTAATTAATTACATTAGTAAATATCATTAAGAACGCTGTCGGCAGGTAATGGTTCCCATGAAGCTGGCAACGTTACCTCTTTGTATAGCCAAACTTATCCTTTGACAGAGGTACGAACCAGATCTTGGGTCACCTGTTAATTATGTTAGTTTATTTTAATTGTTATTTAGTTTTTAATTGTTTTCACCTGTACTTAACGCAAATGTTATTTATAAGTATTAATTATAATATTTATAGTACATAATATTATTATTTTAAAATAGCAATAAAAATTCAACACGAAAAGTTATTAGTGGATTATTATCACTAAAAGCAGGCTTACGAGTCGGTGGTAGTCTTATTTTTTTTTATTATGAAAAATAGAATTATGATGTAGGTATAACAGGCAAAAAACCACACAGGTTTTTCCGGCATGTTAGAAAAAATAGTTATTTTTTCAACAAGTGAGCAAAGTTTTTTTTGCTGCGAGTGCTGACTTTAAATTACGAATGTGCGAAGTATAGACTACTGAGGTAGTGAGTGATTTAAAGGCACGAGACAAAAAAAATTTGCTCTCGTGTGAAACATACAACTTTTCACCTCGACTAGCGAGAAAAGTGTTACAGGTTATTATAAAAGAAACAATTAAGATACTATTACTAGTATTTATTTTAAATATTAAGTCGTTAAAAAGGCAATAGTAAAATTTATTTAAATCTAAATTTCGATAAGTAACATGTAAATTTTTGTGACAATGAGATAATACGCTAGGCTATAATGAGTTTCGGAACGCACCGGATCGCACTGTTTATTTTTTTAACGCGGAGTAATTCCCGGATGTATGGTCACGTGGAGTTCGAAATTTAAATCACTTTGCCTCACGCAAAAAGCGTTTTTGCTGCGAGTTTTCACGTAGTAATAGCGCCTTTTTCGTGCTGGAGAGGTGAAATACTATATATATATATATATATATATCATTTTGACATTATAGTTCACGATATATATATAATGAATAATAGAAATATAATGAAAATGGTCTTTGAAGCTCAATCGCGCCTAAAAGCGCCTAAAAGCGCCTAAGACATAAAACTACCACCATTCGATGCGAAATTTATCCTCGATTGTTTATGGCTACGGAATGGAACGGCTAGCTTAAATATATAAAAGACAACTAAAAAGTGTTATTTAAGCCTACTTGACGAAAAATATATGATTTTAGTAAAAAAAAAAAACAAAATAAAACAATAAGGTGGTCCAGATTTGAAACATAAAAACAAACAGCTTAATATACTTTACAAGCAGCATATATTTAAATCATTCATCAAAAAATCATATGGGTTTCACCTCGAGAGATAATAAGCTTGCAAATCATATGCAACTTCGTTTTGGTGTTAATTTATCTCAAAAGTATCATAAAATATCATGTTTGCGTCATAATTTTAGTAAATTACGATGCATTTTGTAATTTTTGTGACCTTTTGATTCTCGAAAAACTGTTTTTAATGACTTTTGTCCTTGCATTACATACGATGGAGTCATGAGGTCTTAAGAGATTTTTGAGACAACTTTAAGAAAAAAAATTTGCGCGTATTTTGAGTTCTCTTGTCGAGATTGATGCCCTATTAGATTAAATGAGCTCTTGATTTGAAACAAAAGAATAAGATACATAATAGATGTAAGAGAATTTAAGTCCCAGCCACTATTCAGGCATTTTCTATAAATTAATTTAAATGTTTAATTATAAAATGGCTCCGTCGTAAATCCTACTACTCCACAGTTGAATATCTAAGTGATCGGATAGCCTGAGACTAGATTATAATATATAGCCTGAGGCTATAAATAATTTTATAGCAATAGAAATGACTGTACAATATTGTATATTTTTAGGGCAAAAAGGAATGCTGAGTTGCGCCGCTTCTTCTCTCTCCAGAGTGCCATTTGTAACAGAAGCGGTAGTAATATTAGAAAATATGACATCAAAAAGAATTCTAAAGGAATCAATTTTGAGAATATAAATGCCTTTTAAAGCTATTGAGAGATCTTTATTTGATTTTCTCCTTCTTTTTCTTCTCACCAGTAAAAATTACACTCTACAAAGCAAACAAGCTCATTTTATACGAGCAGTCTATGGGTCGAGTATGCGCAAAAGCAGTACAGTGCCCTGGGTGTTCAGTATAACAATGCGTTCAGAATTATATTGGAGCAGCTCCAATTTCCTCTCCTTTCCATATCCATTCCCCCCCACCCACATCCCTCTTATATTAATATCATCATCATCATCAGCCGGAAGCCGTCCACTGCTGGACAAAGGTCTCGTCCAAAGATTTTCACGACGATCGGTCCTGCGCTGCCCTCATCCAACGTATTCGCATAGTTAGCGACCACGTCTGCGTAACGTAAGTGATCACTGGCAACACACACTGAATCATCTTCAGACACTGCGGTATTTGGGACGAGAAGAGGATTTCACGGACATTTTTCTTTTTTTTCCCGAACGCTGACCATCCGCTTTGGAAATAATAAAAAAAAATTTCGTCTATTTCTAGGTGTTAAATGTGCAACAGTTTTATTATAGCTTTGTATCGAAAAGAGTAGTAATAAAGATAATGGAGGTCAAAAATCTTCCAACTAACTATGTAAGTCTTTTGGCCTTCATATAAAAAAGATCTTTTCAATTTTGTCTGTTCATTCCAAACAAGCAAAAAAATCTCTTTCGCTGCATAATATTTATATAGAGAGTATTTAATATGATATCTAAGTATAACTGAAAGCATTTATGGAAAAGCCACACATTAATAAGGTTATCAAATAAATCAGAAAATCAAATCTAATTTATAATTTAAATAGCCTGACGGCGGTCGCTCCATTCCCAATCTGAAGTATTTTATAACATGTCCTATGCTTTTCTGGAATCATGTTGTAAAAGCATATGGTTCGCCCCACAAATGACTTACAAACTCGACTTATCCGAACAGTAGGCATAGTTTATTTTATCTATTAAAATTTTGCTGTTAATGATTCTTTAGGACCTAGTTTATAGTTAAGGTATCCAAAATCTGTCGTCATGCCTAATGTAATGTTTTGGTACCAGGCGATCATAGTCGAAGAAGAGATCGTCTTATGAATGCCGCGAGTATACTTTAATATATTCTGAAATCATGCACACGACGTTATTATATAGCCACGAGTTAAATCTTCCTTTTTCGTGCGTGTGAAAAATGCGAGTCTTTTATAAGGATTACAATTAATAATATTATTATGATGATAATTTAAATAATTACTCTTTTAGTAACACTACAATGTTAATGATATCCCAATGTGAATGCGTAGCCAAATTGCTGGTTTGTTTTTTTTCTCAGTAAGTGACCAGGCTGAAACGTGACGTCATTCATACATCGTCAATTCACTATAATTTTTTTCGGCTTTAAAGCTAATGGTTGCAATGGGTATATTCCGATATGCACTGCGAGCACTGCACAGTGCTATCACTGTAGAAAAATTCGGTCCATTATGAACTACATGACGTCATAAATTGCCGCCATATTCTAGTGTGAGCACTGGTGTTTTGGAGGTAAGGTATTCGCAGTACTTTGATCATGTGATCAGTCAAAACCACTCGAGTGCCTAACGTTTTATAAACAATACCTACAGTTTAATCCCAAATATTTTTAATGTGACAGTATGGAGTACTGTTTACAACAGTTTTTTTAATGAACGGACACATAAATTCATAATATTTATTTAACGTGGGAGAAAATGAAATAGGAAACATAACACAGTGTTTTGGTACCAGGCGATCATAGTTAAAGAAGAGATTGTCTTATGTATGATGCGAGTATACCTTAATATATTCTGACGTCATGCGCACGACGTATTACTACATAGACACCAGGAGAACATAAATATAGCAGCAGTGATAGTAATGTCTTTCATAGCGGTTGAAATCATGTGTCATCCTAGCAGTATGTACCAGAACTTCATATTCAGTTTAGAGGTTGATGCACAATGCAGGTTTCACTTCTGACATGTGTACGCACGCAATTTTTTATATGTTTTTATTTAAAGAGCTTACGTCATGTGATGACCTATTATATACTCTTTTGTACCACCAGAGCGTTGGTGATCTTATATAGTGTAAAATAAACATACATATGAACGAAAAATATATTAGTTCGTGTCGGGTAAGGATCGAACCGGGAGCTCTGTGGTGAGAGTCAACGGTTAAACCTATTGGACCACCAATACTTTTTTATTATGAAGCTAACGTGATGGTTCGTGTCCTTACCTAAGATAATTTATACGTATAAATAGAGCCTCTTGCTGCTAGACAACCGATGAGAACAGGTCAGTTTTATTACTTTATTGTGCGTGACAAGCTACGTCATGCACTCGCGATTTAGTGTGCTTGCGTTGCTGAAAATATAGGTTAACAGTTCACCTTTTTTTTTTCGATGTGTTCACAGCTGTCGTAAGTAGTAGTAGTATCTAGTAATTTATCTAAGCTCCGCGACAGTCCAGTTTCTCTGGTTTTGTAAAAGATTGTCGAATGGGTAGCGGTGGTCATCATCACAGATGAACTATGCGCTCATATTTCCTTAACTAATAGGCAAATTGAAATTCAAATATTTTTATTCAAAATGGATTTAAAATGTATGCCTCACACCCAGACTCACTAAAAAAAAAGCGATTGTATGAAACATGCAGTTATTGATAGTTTGACAGATGACGGCTATAATCTTGTAAAAAACAGAGATAGCCGAAATCCACTACGTCTTAAGCAACTGTTCGCTTTCAAACTTAGCCGGATTATGATTCGTCGCCATTATATTGTAATTACCAGTGGGAGGCTCCTTTGCACAGGATGCTGGCTAGATTATGGGTACCACAACGGCGCCTATTACTGCCGTGAAGCTGTAATGTGTAAGCATTACTGTGTTTCGGTTTAAAGGGCACCGTAGCTAATGAAATCACTGACTCTTAACATCATATGTTTCAAGGTTACGAGCGCAGTTGTAGAGCCGCTCAAAATTTTTTGGGGTTTTTCAAGAATCCTGAGCGGCACTGCGTTGTAATGGGTAAGGCGTATCAATTACCATTAGCTGAACGACCTACCCGTCTCTTCCCTTATTTTCATTAAAAAAAAAATCTATTTTTAAACTTATGTCAAACCACTTCACGTTTCATACTAAACTGAATTTTAATTTTTACTAAGTCAGTCCCGTCTCTTAACATGTAGTATTTACATCCTCTTTGCTCAGACCTCCTTTTTGCTTTTGTCATAAAATTTTCGTCACAATATAGTAACGTACAATAAATCTTTATTACTAAACAGCCTTAGTAATATAAAATATAGCATTAGTCCATATCTATAATTTTATTGAATCTAATCTAATTAAATGGCGTCATAATTCTAATATCTACAACTTTATTGAATGCAATCTGAGAAATATAGTAATATTTAGGCCGATAATACAAAATTGTATGCAATATTTTTTTATATGCTCTTACCAATAATAATCTATCTCAAATGACAACGAGATATGTTTTATGAATATTTTAATCAATGCCGTTCTATATGTATAGAATTCGTCATTGATTTTAATTAAAAAATATTATTATATATAAAAATATTATAAAGATTAGACAATTAACTGACATAGATACGGCGCGACTAGTATGCTTTAGTTATTTTCATAGTATTACGTATATATACGATGGAAAGACGAGATTGTATCCAAAGCAGGGAGAGACTGGATGACCATTGCTCAATATAGAGAAAAATGGAATTCTTTGGAGGAGGCTTTTACTGTGAGGGGGTCCACATTAGAAGGAGATTAAATTATTAGCAAAGCAGGGAGAGACTGGATGACCATTGCTCAAGATAGAGAAAAATGGAATTCTTTGGAGGACGCTTTTACTGTGTGGGGGTCCACATTAGAAGGAGATTGAATTATTAG
>CATIXQ010000012.1:12132774-12159533 GCA_949711755.1 Leptidea juvernica | reverse complement strand
CTCAAGATAGAGAAAAATGGAATTCTTTGGAGGAGGCTTTTACTGTGAGGGGTCCACATTACAAGGAGATTAATTTATTAGCAAAGCAGGGAGAGACTGGATGACCATTGCTCAAGATAGAGAAAAATGGAATTCTTTGGAGGAGGCTTTTACTGTGAGGGGTCCACATTAGAAGGAGATTAAATTGTTAGCATTAGTAGTAGATTTATTAAAGTTAATTAGTAATATAATTGTAATATATCATACTAAGTAATTTTGTGTAACTTTTAATGTTTTTATAACTTTATATCTTTATTTAATCGTGGAATTAAATAAAGCTATATTATTATGTGTATATTGCTATGAAGCAAAACAGACGATATCAATACCATGTTCTCGTGCAGAAGAAGGCTATTCGCGCTATTTCTAAACTGATCTAAAGAATTATTGAGAGAAAAATTTAAAGAAATAAACATTTAAACTGTTGCATTTCAATACATTCTTGATAATGTATGCATGTATTTATACACATTATACACACACACACACACACGAGTTTGCTAGAAACTGTCATAGCCATAATGTTAACACCAGGAACAAACATAAACTTTTTATGCCTGCTACTCGGCTAAGTTGAGTTAATAAGTGTTTTGAGGGGCGATGTGTGTTTGCTACAACATGATCCCAGAAAATGTTCAAAACAAATGTATCACGAAATTCAAAAGAATTGTTAAAAACGTTTGTGTTGTAAAGGTTACTATAACATATATGAATTTCTTAATGATACCGCAGATTGGGAATGGAGCGACCGCCCTCAGGCTATTTAATATTGTGTGATATTACATTGAAACGATATTTTCGAATGGGCTTTTGACGTTCTGTGATTTTAAATCCTGTTTTGAATAAAATATTTGAATTTAAATCTGTTACATTTAAATGTGTAGGCTTCTGTGACTTTTAATAAGTTTTTATATGTCAGTAACCAAGTGCCAACCAATACAAAGAAAACAATGACAATTAAAAATAAATTTGATATTTGACTTCCCTATTTCAAAATAATTAATATGTAGATTTTTTTTCTTCTAAAAGAAAAGGGTGACAAATAAAACGTTGGGAAGATGAAGTAATAAAAGCTGTGGAAATAAATTTTCGAAAGATAAGCTGTTTTAATGAACATCTATAATGTAGATTTAAGTTTATATATACTTCTTACATCGTTGTGCCATTAATTGGTGTTGAGGGCCCTTGGGGCCCTGAGCCGCGGAAAATTTACAAAGTACTATCCACGCGCCTCATTAGGAGTACTCAAAATCTAAGCGCTGGCTGCTCTTTCGGTCAATGGATCAGCCTACTCGTAGCTATACAACGCGGAAATGCTGCCAGTATTCTTAGTACATTTCCCCGTAATGATAGTTTTAATTTAATTTAATCATAGTATTGTAAATATATCAAAATAAAATCACTTTGTTCATATAGGTCAAGGAGGTTACCAGTGGGAGGCTCCTTTTCACAGGATGCCGACTAGATTATGCGTACCCCAACGGCGCTTATTTCTACCGTGAAGCAGTAATGTGTAAACATGTGTAACTGTGTTACAAACAGGGCCTGAAGGGCCCTGTAGCTAGTGAAATTACTGGGCAAATGAGACTTAACATCTTATATCTCAAGGTGACGAGCGGAATTGTAGTGCCGCTCAGAATTTTTGGGTTTTTCAAGAATCGGCACTGCTTTGTAATGGGCATGGCGTATCAATTACCATCAGCTGAACGTCCTACTCGTCTCGTCCCTTATTTTCATTTGATAAAACTTGTTCTAAAGACTGGCAAGAATCTCATTGCCAGTCTTTTAAATCAACTTTTACAGCTTCATCTTATAGTTATAAAATTTGCTGTGTTTGAATAAATATAGTTTATATACAGTATAGCATAAGTAGGCTTATTTTAAACAATTTATTTTGTTTTAACCCATTTGTTTTAACCCACACTTCTGGGATTAATTATGCAAATTAAATTTGAAATAAAAATTATGACCGATCCGGGACCCAACCCGACCTCTCGCGTTCCATGCGGGCGCTCTTCCACTGAGCCAACCGTTCTAGTGACGTAAAGTTCATAAATCTTGATATTCTTTGTTCAACACTCAGGTTGTGGCTTCACCTAATGATCTTTTTTTATTTATATGATAGATAGATTGAGACAGAATTATTTTATTATCAAATTATTATGATTCAATCATTCAGAAGTGACCGACACGCGACGTGTTCGTGAATGGGCGCGGCTCTTTGTGACGATTGATAGACGGTATCATCGCGAACTCTGAAATTAATGCTCTCTAGCTGTAACCCGCGATTTTGGCTGAGATTGTGTACCACAGGGTAGTGTTCTGGGCCCCTTATTATTTCTCCTTTACATAAATGACCTTATGGACGTAATTAATCAACAATGTCCTAGTTCAAAGTAAAAATAAATTAATTATTGAATTTGAAGCAAATGAAGTATTATCTAATATAGCAGTATAGTAATTTAGAAAAGTAAGAACTAAATAACCTCTCTGTAAGTATGCAGAAAACCAAATTTATCCAATTTTTACCATATAATAATATTTGAACAGATTTTAAAATATATATAGGAGATTATAAGAATCAGTGGGTGGCTCCTTTGCACAGGAAAGCCGGCTAGACTATGGGTACCACTACGACGCCTATTTCTGCCGTGAAGCAGTAAGGTGTAAATATTTCTGTATTTCGGTCTGAAGGGCGCCGTAGCTAGTGAAATTACTGGGAAATGAGACTTAACATCTTAAGTTGCAAGAAGAATTGTTGGGTTTTTCAAGAATCCTGAGCGGCACTGAATTGTAATGGGTAGGGCGTATCAATTACCAATAGCTGAAACTCCTGCTCATCTCGTCCCTTATTTTCATAAAAAAAGATCTGTCATTGAAGAAGTAGAGTCTACATCCTTTCTAGGTTTCATAATTGAACGATATTGCAATTGGAAAACCCATAATGAAAATCTGTGCAGCAAATTTGATAAGTTTGTTATGTTTACAGACGGCTCCGTCAAACTTTAGATATGAAAACAGCACTAATAGCCTACCAAGGGTATGTTTCATCGCTATTAAGGTATAGCATTATCCTGTGGGGAAACTCGGTGTTTGCTAATAAAGTTTTTATGAAAAAAAAGCCTGTCTGAGAGTATTATGTGCACTGCACCACTACCTGTAGGTGTACGTTGGTAACACTGAAAATGTTTAGAACTGGCCAGATAGAAACATTGCTAATGAAAACTGTTTTTGAATTTCAGTTTTAGTATTCTTTGTAACCTAATGTAGTATATTGGATTCATTTGTCATTTGTTTTTGTGAATTGGCGGCAAATCTAAAACTCTTGTTACACGTGAAAATGAACCTAATGCGAGAAAATTTTCGGTCAATGATTTATTATGACATTCGTTGTAGGCTTACTCAACAACAAAGCTATGATTGAGGCTGCGACTAGCATTTCTTAATGAAGTCTCATCTCATGCCACTATTTACAATTGGTTTGACGAGTGTAAGCGTGGACGTAGCAATCTCAATGATGATCCGCGTGAGGGACGTCCTTTAACAGCGACTACCGAAGATAACATCAGTGCTGTGCGACGCATCATAGAGGAAGATAAGAGAGTGACCTATCAGCAGATACGGCCTAGGCATTGGGATGAGTCCAGTTCAAATAATATTACACGAACATTCAGGCATCAGGAAGCTTAAACCAGATGGATTCCCCATACTTTAACCGATGGCCAGAAACACCTTCGCATAGACTGGTGTCGCCAAATGTTAGATAAGTTCAACGGCGGTGACTCAAATGCCGTATTTGACATCGTCACATGTGATGAAAGCTGGATATATTGCTATGAAGCCGAAACCAAAAGACAATCAGTTCAGTGGGTGTTTCCTTTCGAGGATCGGGCTACTAAGGTAAAGAAAGGAAGAAGTCAAGGAAAAAAGATGATTGCCTGATTCTTTGGTCGGAAAGGTCATTTCGCGATAGTTGTGCTAGAAGATGGAAGGACAGTTACTGCAGACTGGTATGTCAATCAATGTTTGCCTATTGTCATGGAAAAAAATCGACAGCAGCGCCCTCGAAGCAGGATCCTCCTTCACCACGACAATGCTTCAGCGCACTCTACAAAACAGACTGTTGAATATTTGACTATGGCAGGTGTCGAGATAATGAGTCACCCACCATACAGTCCTGACCTGGCGCCCTGCGACTTTTATTTATTCCCAAGAACTAAATATTAAATTCGAGGTATTCGTTTACGAGGCTTGAAGATACGGTGAAAGCATACGAAAATGCCATAGAAGAGACCCCTACGGAAGAATGGGCCCACTGCTTTTCTCAGTGGTTCCATCGAATGCGACGATGTGTAGAGAAAAACAATAAAAGTATTGGCAACTTCTACATTAAGCCGTTTATCATTGTCTAAACATTTTCAGTGTTACCTAGGTATATATGTGAATTGCTTTTACTAGATAAGAAAAATCCAAGCTATTTTAAGTTCGACGAGGGGAGATCACGGAGAGCTCGGAGAAGGAACAGACTAGCTGTGCATCTTAAAAGGCTAGAGATGTTTGGAAAGAGTACATGGTAATAACTAATTGATTAATAATAATAACTCGCAGAATATTGAATCATTCCGCTTGCTCAATATAAAAAGATAATACTTAATTTACACACGTGACTTAGAAACCTTGTCTTCATATTACATTTTTACTTTTCTATTATATATTACAATATCTATAGATTTAAGTTTTAAATTGTTAAAATTACTGTCTTATACTCGACTCCAAAAATTACAATAATCGTAACTAGAATTTGATTAATTAATTAGATTGTATAAATATACGCAATTATTTTTATACTTTTTAGTGCATATTATATCTATTGTTTTGGAATAGTGTTTTTGAAGTCGATTGTTTATTTGTTAATTTTTTTTTGGATTACTTAGATATACTAAATTTTTCAATGAAGCAATGATGGTAAGCGCTTTGCAATTTGATTAGAGACAGTTAGAAATTCTGCCACAGATCGCACCCTTACTGTAAATCGTTAAGGAGTCCCATTGATCATCATATTCGAAAGTCAAAGCAAACATAAAAAAAAAAATACCGACGAATTGAGAACCTCCTCCTTTTTTGAAGTCGGTTAAAAAAATACCGACGCATTGAAAACCTCCTTCTTTTTTGAAGCCGGTTAAAAAGAGTTACAGGGGCTAAAGAAAAGTAGGTGATAACTAATAACATAAAAAATATAAAAGCAAAAGAAAGACTCTTATAAATTATCTGTTTTTTTATGCCAATAATGGACGAGACGAGCAGGACGTTCAGCTGATGGTTATTGATACGCCCTGCCCATTACAATGCAGTGCCCCTCAGGATTCTTGAAAAACCCAAAATCTCTGAGCGACACTACAATTGCGCTCGTCACCTTGAGACATAAGATGTTCAGTCTCATTTGCCCAGTAATTTCACTAGCTACGGCGCCCATTAGACGGATGCCAGCTAGATTATGGGTACCACAACGGCGCCTATTTATGCCGTGAAGCATTAATGTATATCAGTCTGAAGGGCACCGTAGCTAGTGAAATTACTGGGCAAATGAGACTTGGCATCTTATGTCTCTAGGTGACGAGCAAGCTTTTAATGAGTTTTGCTTCGTTAGGCCAAATAAGTATAACTTCTTGCGTGCATACAAATGCGAATCTTGATTTATAAGTATCACGCATGATTTTGCTGCAGGTTTAGTCTTTTTTTTTCGAAGTCTAAGTCAAAGTTCTTCGTTTGCCAGAAACATTCACAAGTAAAGTTGTTACAAAATTAAGAGCAGGCACATGTTTCGTCTTGACAGACATGCAAATATATTTGTGGTTTCACTTCACAATATTATTATAAACCTAACACAATCAATAATTACTGCTAAATTTAATTTGACCAACGTAAAGCCTACTAAAAGACCCTGCAATACACAATTACGATAATAAATGAAATCCAAAGAGATAATGTATTAAAAATATTCACAACAAAATATAGTATTATTGGTAAAAATAGTATTTTAAGAATATAATAATACTTATATATTTTTTTGTACCCGTGAGAATAACCGCGTATGTAGTAAAGAGTTTTTATATATTAAGCCCGCTTGAACAATAATTATTTTAATTCTCCTGTGACTTTTATCTACAGTAGCCATGACCGTTTCATTAACCTGTCCGACCTGTTTGCCTCAGTAAGAATATTTATATTATCTCTACATTAGCTATAAACAAAGTTAATATTCTTTTTCCCAATCAATTAGTTAGAACGTGTTTAGGATTCAATTAATCCCAGAAGTGGTATCTGGTATCCCACTTCTTGGATTAAATACACAAAATTCAAATTTTGCAAGCTGTTTAATTAGTTAGATGTCAGAATTATATTATGTATGTTCATTCACTATTCATATGGTCAAGAAGTTTTAACAGTCTATCAGTTTTTACCTGTGGGAGGTTTTTTTGCAATGTATCCCTCTTGGTGGGTACCACAGCAGCGCCCTTTTTTAGCCTGAAGAAGTTGTGTCCAAACACTTATTGTTTTTCGGTTATAGCCTATGTCCTTTTCCAAGTTCTAGTCTATTTCTGTACAAATATTCATCAAAATTGGTTCAATGGTTTAGACGTGCAGCGTTACAAACAAACTTACAGTCACATTTATGATATTAGTAGAGTTGTTTTCCTTACTTTTATAATTAACAATTATGAATACATTATGAACGGCCAAAAATCAGGTAAAATATGTGCAAAAAAGTTGATATTTGGAGGGTAGTACTGAATTTGTTAATTGAATATTGTATTTTTTGTTTCGGTAGAAACTTATATACAATGCGCAACATACCTCTCAGTTATACTTTTTGCAAGAAAGATACGTTAAATACTAGTTAAAACGCCATGGTCACACCAGTTTCTAGTTTCACCAGAGGCTCCTTTGCACAGGATGCCGGCTAGATTATGGGTACAATAACGGCGCCTATTTCTGCCGTGAAGCAGTAATGTGTAAACATTATTTTGTTTCGGTCTGAAGGGCGCCGTAGCTAGTGAAATTACTAGGCAAATGAGACTTAACATCTTGTCGCAAGGTGACAACCGCATTTGCAGAGGCGCTGAGAATTTTTGGATTTTTCAATAACCTTGAGCCTCACTGCATTGTAATGGGCAGGGCGTATCAATTACCATCAAGTGAACGTCCTGCTCGTCTCGTCCCTTATTTTCATACAAAATAAATAGTCAATAACGAGCTTTTGTATGAGAAATATGAAGATGTCGAGTAATGATACACTAATTCTTTGTAGTGCACTCACTAATGCAATAAAATAATCAATGTTCTAAAGAGCGATTTTAAGGCGCGGTCATACGTCAATATCCACAAAAATTGGTTTCTTAGAAGTCGATTACAACATAAACGCAATGAAAATATTGTGACGCAAAAAATACAGTGCACAAAGAAGGACTTAAGGAAAATTTTGAACCGAATAGAATATTCATATATAATTCGAAATGTCCAATAAAAAATTTGGAAGTTGCTCCACAAAAATAAACTTTGAAGTCAGAAATCTCCGAATTTTCACCAATAACAACATTCTTTTTGTAAAGAATTTAATAGAATTAGTACTTTTCTAAAAGTTAAACCGAGCAACTTTTCAATTTAATATGTAAATATTGAATAAACAAAAGAATATCAGTAAAATAACTGCCCATTTGCAGCTTAGCCACGTGATCATCACAAATATGTAGGGTTGGGTGTCGCGTTTACAATCCTAGTCTAGTAAGACACTTGTTTAAACTTTATTTCGGCTCATCATTTATTTTATATCTGCGTCGTTAGTTATTCAAGGTCAAAGGTCACGCAGGCAGTGCTACCCGATTTTGTAGGTTATTTTTAAGCTTATAGATATCATATTCGATGGTATATCGCATTTGTCCATTACACAAAATTATTATTATTACGGTCCGGACTGTACTAGGTACGATGCCGGATCAATTTTGTATATAGGATCCACGGACGAGTATAAAATGAAGGACTCCACGCCGTGATATTAGCAAGTGAAGCACCGTTATGCTAGTGTGTGTGCGGTTACGGGGGATACTAGTTACGCAATTTTTTCTCCCTTAATTAATCATATATGGCCACATATACTTATATAGTATCGTTTTTACACTTTTTCACAGCGCACGTCATTTTTAAAATATTTTATTGAGACGCAAACTGATCACAGACGATGACAATAATTCTCATACTGGCCGCCTATCGGCCTGTAGTAGTGTGTGTGCGTGGGGCTATGTATTTACACGTTAATCGGCTTGTTTTGGTGCTACACTGTTATATAAGGTGACACGGAGTCCTTATTTTTTTACTAGTCCGTGATAGGATCGTCCGATGATCCGGCCATACCAAATCCGAGAATGTGTTTAGGCTATTACGGAGCATAATATATTGGCGACAAATTTTTCGCGCGACCTTTGACATAACGCTAAAATGTGTGCTGCCTTGAAGTTGTGTCTCACTCTATGGATAGTTTCCGGTTGTTTCGAAGCCAAATCGTTGCTTTGTAGGTGACCGCAGAATTGGCAATCGCTCGAGATTTAGAGACCGAATTGTGATAGTATATCTACGGAACTACTTAACTTAGCTAAGCCTAACAGATTTAAGTATAAATATATTGTTAATAATAGTAATAAACTTTATTTCACTAAACAGAGGTTCACAACACTTTAATATGTACAAGAACTACGTCTTAAAAAATACCTTATCTTAAATAAAATGCAGTGTTGAATAATTGAAACTCTGATACCCATGATAAGATCTAACTTGTGTTATGGGTACCAGTGTTCGCGAAAATCGTATAGTATATTATATAAAATGCTAATGTTCGTACGTATGTCCACGGTTTTCTCTATCATCCGCAACTTCGATCAAATTCCCCTTGGGATGGCCAATACCCCTCGGTCCCCTGGTGTGCATGAGGGAGTTTGGTCAGAATGGGTGGAAGTGGGTGGTTGTGGGTGGCAAAAATGTGAAATTATATACATCTGTCGTTCTCTAACTAATGTAAACTTCTGTAAAATTCTGAAAATCTCGGGTATGATCTAGAAAGTTCCAGAATGTGTGCAACTTATGTAATCAA
Source organism: Leptidea juvernica (assembly GCA_949711755.1). Lineage (NCBI taxonomy): Eukaryota > Metazoa > Arthropoda > Insecta > Lepidoptera > Pieridae > Leptidea > Leptidea juvernica. The sequence goes on along the minus strand of CATIXQ010000012.1, from coordinate 12,150,352 downwards.
TCTAGAAAGTTCTAAGGCTTTCTGGAATGATATAGAAAGATCTTCTACTTTAGAGATCCTTAAATATTTCTTATATCATTAAACATGCGATGTAATTTAAATTTTAAACTACTAAACACACACACAAACATACACACAGAAAATAAGAAACACAATAGGCAGTTGTACTGTAACACAGCTTGCTGTAAAACTATTGTTCGGTTCGGATCCCGGTAGGTGCAAGCATTAATATGATGAATATGGATGTTTGTTTCCGAGTCATGGATGTTTATATGTATTTATGTATGTTTAAGTAAGTAGATTGTATTAAATATATCGATGTCTTGCAACCCATAACACATTAATACACACAAACACATAATTTGTGTTAAAAAGTGTGTCAATATTATTATTATTGTAAAATAGTATTGTAAATATGAGTAATTTATAATGGCCTTAAGAATCATGATTTATATTATTGTTTATTAATGTTTACTGTAACTTATTGATTACCAATAAATAAATAAATTAAAATTAATCAAATTCTCGTGACAATTTACATTTAATTAAAACCAAACCAAACTTACTAATATTTATATGGAAAATAATATATACTTAGATATATTTATACAATATACATAAAAAAATCATCTGAGTGGCAATTTAAGATTATTATTGTAACACATAAAACCAAAGACAAAATGAAGCACTTACCTAGTGATGTTGCGAATAGCACGGCACAATTTTAAATCAAATGTCCTTACCTTAATGCGAGCGTGCTTACCGGTGACATGATAAAGACTAAATAAGACATCAAACTTTACGAATACATAGTATAATATATGTATTAAAGTATTTTATGAACTTGTTGAGGAAAGTGTGATAAAAAGTATGTTTATATACGTTATAAACGTTAACTCAAGGGTAACTATCGCATTGGGAATTACTTTAAAGACAAGAGACAAGAGCCTTATGATATACAGCCAATCTATTTTGTTTATTTGCTGACAGTTAATTTCTTTTCACATAATGGCTTTTAAATGCATACTTACTATTCTATTATATTATTATATTATTCTTAAAAACTGTGTGTGCGTTTAATTAGATCTTTAGTGCAAGTGCAAGAGCAAGAACAAGAAAGAACAAGAAAGAGGTTTTATTCGTTTGTAGATGTTATTGTCTGATTATAAAATTATGGTGGTGTTTAAAAAAGATTTAAGACTGAAGCTGTTTTTCTTACTACATTTATGACCCAAATTCCAGTGAGTTAGTGTATTATAAATAACTTTTATACAGATTTTGTTGATAAGCCTTGGGCGATTTTTAGTTTTTTTTTATGAAAATAAGGGTCGAGACGAGCAGGACGTTAAGCTGTTCAGTGCCGCTAAGGATTCTTGAAATATTCAAAAATTCTGAGCGGCACTACAACTGCGCACGTCACATCGAGAAATAAGACGTCAAGTCTCATTTGCCCAGTAATTTCACTAGCTACGGCGCCCTTCAGATTGAAACACAGTTATGCTTACACATTACTGCTTCACAGCAGAAATAGGCGCCGTTGTAGTACCCATAATCTAGCCGGCATCCTGTGCAAACGATCCTGCCACTGGTGTAAAATTTTTGATTTACTTCTTTAAGGGTTTCCCGCGGGAACCTACCTCGGCGGTGGAAAAGCCTTCGATGGCAGAAATAAAGCGGAGTGGTTTTCTTCTTGTCACCTTCAGGGCTGTACCTTTCGTTTCAGACACGAAGGTGTCCTCTCCTTCCAACACCTGCTCACGGCTGGGGTTCCACTGGGCTCAGTGCTGTCACCGCTTCTATACATATGATTGTATCGGTGAAGACGCTGCTCTATACGTCCAATCCTTCGGGATTCTTCTGTCAGACCTCACCCCCAGAGGTTGACCGGTACCGCCAACTTCTACTACAAGTATGTGACTCTCCAGTCTTCGGTCATTCGAAACTCAACATCATAGATAAACTCCAAATGGTACAATCTCTTTCCCAGTAATTTCACTAGCTACGGCGCCCTTCGGACCGAAACACATTGTAATGCTTACTCATTACGCTTCACGGCAGACATAGGCGCCGTTGTGGTACCCATAATCTACCCGGCATCCAGTGCAAAGGAGCCTCCCACTGGTAGTGCCGGTACTGGGACTTAGTACTGGTACTACCGGTTAATTATAGCGGTAGTAATAGGTATGATAGGTAAGTTAGTAGGTTTTATTTGTGTAATAAATGAACCTAAACATATCAAACCATATAATTATGGTTTCCTATGAGGTAAAGGGTAAGTCGAGAAATTAATATTTTGTACTGAAACAAAATATTAATTTCAATTTTAAAATAAGATTGAATAACAAACTACCGCAATGAAAAACTAATTTAATCAATCAAATATTAAAAAATGTTATAAGAATTCTGATAAGACAGAGTTAGAGACATCAATATACTAACCGCACCCTTCCAGTTCATTTTTGAATGTTAATACATTCACAAAAACTAAATAAAAAACTTTTTTTAATAAATAAAAACATGCATCTCTTCTCTCTATATAATACATTGCCATAAAGTATTCTTGACTTGAATTGATGCATAAAATTTAATCACATAAAGATTGTCTTATGAGAGAGGGGTGCTATAAAATGGAGGATTGTTTTAATGATAAAAATATTTGGACAGGCTAATGATGATCAACATATTATTTTTGTAATGTTTCATCATCATCATCAGCCGGAAGAAGTCCACTGCTTGATAATTTCCCTTCCTTCCTTCCCTTCTTGGCCTTCCCCAAAGATTTCCACGGCGATCGGCGATCTTGACCAGATCGTCGTTCCATCTTGTGGGGGCTATCAACGCTGCGTCTTCTGGTACCTGGTCGCTATTTCTTTTTGTGACATGTATGACATGCTAATGAATTTAGTGTCATAGTAGCTCTGTACAAATTTTTGTTTTGCGAGATAGGGACAAAAGACCCTTACTCCAAAAATTAAAAGGTAACTTTGTATTTCCTTGATTTAAATTTTATTTTAAGTGTAAACCATTATTTTATTCTTGGTTTATAAAAAATGAGTCATATACTCAATTAAACGTAATAAACCGTAACGTAACCTAGTGTGACGGTTTAGTTTCATTCAATACTGCCTAAAGAAGTCTTCACTTCAATAAAAATAGTTTAAAAAAAACTGAAAAACACGCTTTGTTTGAAAAGAGAATGATTGAAATTTAAAATGAACACCAATTCCTGGCTTATCGACGAAAGATGAAAGAATTATATAAATTAACAAAAATCTTATTTTGCAAATTGAAAAATGGAATAATTTTATCAAATTTATTTATTTAAAGTGGGTCTAAATTGCGGTCGATCGAGTCGGTTACAAACAAACATACATACAGGTGAAGCTAATAAAAAGCGTGTGTTACACATAATATGTCAGCTATTTATAGAGCATCTCGGTATTAATTGGATGTAAGCCTTACTCAATATGTCGGGCACGTTCCGGAAAATGACTTTATACCTTTTATACAAACTCATTAGTCATTTCGTTACTTCAAAAGTTTTTTGTGTCAGGTTTACTTTATTGTAGAGGGTTCAGAGATTCATAGAGTTTATTTAATTTATAGTTCTTCACCTTGGACACACAATTTGAAAATCATGATGTTTTAATCAATCTGTTATGAACACATATACGAAAAGAAACGGGCACCCAAAACTTTTCTGCACAACTATGGAAATCTTAACAAAAACAGGTTTTATATGCATTTAATTAATTAGAAACAATTAAAAACTACTAGCAAGAAAATAAAATGTTCCCAATTTGAAAAATTCAAAGTTTAAAAAAAATAATATATTCTATTCGAGAAGTGTGCTTAGATATTGTACTATAAATAATTAAAAAAAAGACAATCATCGCTGTTAATAATATAGTATCTCTTGTACTCGTGTACTCAATACAGCCTTCTTGAAGAAGATTATGTGTCGGAACGGTTTGGTGCAGTCGTACCTCTGTTCAGAGGACCTGAACTAAATAGAAGACCGGGATCAGGAAGAAAACGTTGTACTGAGCCCAGGGACGATCGATACATTGTGAGCCAAGCTTTACGAAATCGGAAGTCTTCTTATAAAACTATCAAAAAGAATCTTGAAGATGTTAGAAATGTGAGTTAGCGTATGATCTGCCAGCAGTAGACTTCAAGAAGTCGATGTCGAAGACCAGCTAGGGGTCCTAAATTACTCAGGGGCACCGCATCGCAAGGTTATTATGTTATAGTTATGTTTGTAACTTCAGTCCTTTCGAGTGTGTGAACCGATTTTGATGAATCTTTTTTATTTGAAAGCTCATGCTGCCCGTGTGGTCTCACTTTATTTGGTCCAGTTCCCCTGAGATCGATGAATAATTAAAATTAATTTTCTTTCCAATGGACAGATGGCACTGCTTAACATGAGGTGGGCCTTTTGACACCACTTCTCCTAAGTGCCTCGCCTAGTTACAAAATACTGGGTCACAAAATCATTTCATCGAAGATAAAAGCTCCGACAACAACTGGAGTATTGCTATCATCTCTGGTAAGGCGCACCCCATTATCAACTCCAACTAAGAGCTGCTCGAATTGTCGGGGATACCAGTGCTTTGTAAGCAACTGGATCACTTGGCGTTGGGTAAGGACGTCGCTTCATCCTCATCATCTGTATGCCTGATAATCCTCTACAATGCTGTTTTCTAGGAACTTTCTTCCATGAAAGATGAAACTGTAGAAACCACCTAACGAGGTGTTTCCAGAACGAAAAGACACGACTACCGTCTAAATACGCGTATACTTTTCTCAAAGATAGATATAAAGGTAATGCTCCTCTGTGACTGTGGTCTTGCAGGAGAATGTAGGCAGTGGTGGTAAGTTAAGATCAGGTGATATATACGCTCATTTGTTGTGCCATTCCATAAACAGGAGTCTTACGTCACTTGTTCCGGTTACAATAATATTGATTTTTCCTCAATACATCATCATTCATGGTCGCTGTCAAATGCCATTTATTTATTTCTCATGTGGTATGCTACCAGGTCTGGTTTAGATATGTTTTTTTAACCGCCTTAAAAAAAGGAGGAGGTTCTCAATTCGTCGTTATGTTTTTTTTATGTTTTTTACCTCAAAACTTTAGACTGGGTGAACCGATTTTGATAATTATTTTTTTATTTGAAAGTAATTGCAACCACATATTATCCTCCGCCTGAGCGTTATTTGAGTGAATTTTATTAGTATGTAGTTATGTACATAACTACATACTAATAATGATATGTATCCTACCACCTATCACTAGACTCGATAACCAAGTCTATTGCAACGATAGGTAATTCAGCCATATCGCATTTTAGTCGAAGAAAAGTTGGAGTTGATCTCCAATTTTTACAAGTCCTCTCAACCAAAACTCGTCTTTCTTTATAATGCCAAAGCAACTTAAGTCAACTAAAAGACAATAAATTATACTGCCATGGTATTGGTGAATGACTTAGCAACTTTCACAAATTTTTATTATTAGCTTGCAAACAAAAGAAGCAACACATTATGAACAGTGACTTTTTATATTGAGTATTAAGTTTATAACATTTTTATCTCATAGCTGACCGAGGGCCAAACATGTGCCGGAAGCAAAAGGATTTGCTTCCGGCATTGTATTAAAGGTATTATAAAGTCATAGAGATTTACATATATCATGCATAATATATTCTATATTATATTTGATGTAAGCGAAGTTACAAACTAAAAATGTGTTGACAACATATCTACACGCGTCTTAACCTGTGGACCTTAATCAAAGCTAGTAGGAAAGGGGTTCTACTTATACGAGGCCGCTTGCTCTAAGTACTGAGCCAAAGGTTAAATACCGCGGTGATCATAGCTTCAGATGACCCTTAATCATTTCAAAATTTAATTAATAATAATAATAATAATAGCCTTTCTTTACAGTCTGTAATTAAGTACAATGTTTCCTGTTTCAATGGGGCCCAGAGGCGCGGAGAATGTTCAAAATACTATCTTCGCGCCTCAATAAGGCTACTGGAAACCCAAGCGCTGGCAGCTATTTCGGTCAACGGATCAGCCTTGCTATCCAACGCGGTAATGCTGCCAGTATTCTTGGTACGCTTCTACGTAATGATAGCTTTAATTTTATGTAATCGTAGTATTGTAAATATATTTATAAGACTTGTTTTGTTTGAATAAAATAAATAACTATCCCATGTTTCCTTATACCTACTTAACTAATCTAATGTAACCTATATTTATATTAATTTTTATTTACATTAGTAGGTACCTAATTACTATTAAGAATGTTAATTGTTGGATGTATTGCCTTTCGGTATATGCCTCCCCCAAACTTTTCTACTTTCTATTCTCGATCAGGTTGCACCCGCTACTTTTTTTATGTCATCTTCCCGTCTGACACGTGGTCTACCTTTTTTCCTTTTATCTTGTCTAGGATACCATTCTGTTATAGTTTTCGACCATTTGTCTTTTTTGTTCCTGATCATGTGACCTGTCCATTTCCGTTTGAGGCTTATAATATAACAATCTCATATCAATTATTTTTGTTTGTTCTCGTATGGATTGAAGTCATATTCTGTACTGTATTTTTATATTGAGCATAGTTCTCTCCATGCTATGCTGACAAGTTTCTAGTGCCTTAATGTTGTTTTTTTTGGTTTGGCTCCATGTTTGACAGCCGTAGGCCAAGCTGGGTAAAATGCATGTTAATAAAAACTTTTCATTTTGTTTTAATTGGTATTCTTGGATCCTTCAAGTTAAAATAAGCGTATTTTAAATGTTTATCGTCTGTTTTTTTTAATGCCCAAATTCAACATAATATTTACGATATTTAATATAGCATTTATACTTTGTCCATTTTATTAATAGTTGTTTGACAGCTCGGCGCATGGGCGCAAATCGCCACCTACCGTCAATTGTTTGCAACTATTGATATTTATGTTTTAGTTTATCGTTAAAATGAATATATTGTTGTAGATATATCTGAAATATATAAGATTTAAATACAAATAGCTATTTGTATACATAAAACTGTTATTTATTAAGGTCTAACTAATTTATTAGACACTGTTTTGACTGTTTGAATTGTTTCAAGATGTTTGATGTTTCATTTATTGTTAAAATATTTAATTGAATCTGTAAATGTTCAAATTAATTTGTATTAGAATTAATATCGTTATTCTGTATCAATCTTTATTATTTTATGTTATAAGTCTTTCTTAATTGTATTTCGAAACTTACTTGCAGCGCCATTTTCTTACTTCGTAATGTTTGTTCAAATTAAATGAACAAACTATTATATAAATCATTTGAAGTTATATAAATTCACTAAAACATTTATTGAGCTGAATTTTGGTTATTTCACAATACCTAATTTTATTCACATATTATTTATTATTTCACAATACCTAATTTTATTTGTGTTTTAAAAGAAGTTGTATTTACTCTGTTTCATCTATTGTACGGAAGCTATAAAAGCGGTTGTTTTATGTAAAGACTGTTCATATATATACTAGCAGTTGTGCTTCAATAAACTGAGAAATTATTAGTGTTGTATTTCTTCATGATGGACCCTGATCAAGGAAACCCTGGCGTAACCATACGTACCCATGAGTATAGTGATGTGCCATACATAACGATTAATACGATTGTGCCACAGATTACAATTAATAATCGTTAGAAATAAATGCTAATAAGTGAATAAGGTGTAGTGCGACTACTTAGAAAATGTTCAATTAAATACGTTCGCTCCAGGTTTATATTATTGCTCCGAGTAGTTTTCGTTCTAAAAAAGCTTTTTTTTTAAAAACAAGGTGAGCAGGACGTTCAGCTGATGGTAATTGATAGGCCCTGCCCATGACAGTGCAACTGAGGATTCTTGAAAAACCCAAAAATTCTGAGCGGCACTACATTTGCGCTCGTCACACTGAGATATAGGATGTTGAGTCTCATTTGCCCAGTAATTTCACTAGTTACGGCGCCGTTCAGACCGAAACAGTAATGTTTAAACATTACTGCTTCACGGCAGAAATAGGCGCCATTGTGGTACCCATAATCTAGCAGGTATCCAGTGCAAAAGAGCCTCCCACTGGTGGAATGTTGTGTTCGTCGAAAGTTACAAGAACTTTCTTTTAATTCGGCATGTATTTAAGATATGTGCTCAAAGTAGAGCAAAAAAAATATCTCGGATCAAAGTCAATGTCAAATAAACTAGGTAGTGATATAGTGAAACAATGCGTGCAAGAGAGATAAATAGCTCTAACGGAAATACAGCAAGATAGAATATCACCATCCCCGTGGTGCCAATCAGACATATTATGTCTGCTTGCCCCTCAACGGTAGCAGATATTTTTTCGTAAAATATACACAGAGTAAGACAAGCTACACGATATACCACAAGAAGGGTAATTTAACAGACTATAAAATTAAAAATATTTAATTTTAAAACTTTATCTGTGTAAAATACGACAAGTCGCCAAAATGCGGTCAGCCGTAAAAATTATCTGTAGCAGTCGATTTAAAAATTCTTTTTTGTATTATCTATGATGTTTTAGTAACTATTCTATTACTAATTAGTAACTTTGAAGTATTTTTTAGTTATAAAAATTACTACATTCATTAGTAATAATCGAAATGTAGATTACATTTCATTACTGTAGGTAAATCTAAAAAAATCATAAAAAATGAATTACAGCCCTACTTTAAACGAAATTTGTTTAAATTACGCAGTATCTATTGTTTATGTAATCTAACAAAGCGCTAGCTTGTTTAAAAAAAAGCATTGACGTTCGTTTTTATAAACAAGCCGAAACACTTCAAAAGCAATAAATTTTATTGTAACACGAGCACGTTGAAATTGGCGTCGGTAACGCGCGGCGGCTTAAGACGGGCATGAACGCCACGCGCTTTGTGGCAGCTTAAGTTAATAATAAGTAATAACTTCTCTGCATGTGAGTCTCTCGCCTTTTGACTCCTATTATTTAAAAAAAAAACAAACTTCCTCTTCAAGGCGCTATTCGAGTCGCATTATTTTAGTGTTGAATAAGCTGTCGCGAGTTCACGCCGTCTGTTGTTATATGTGTCGTATTATCTTACTATTGATGTAATTAAACTTTCATCAGTGGGTCTAACTAGAGAAACTCAACGCCATTTGCCTACAAACATGTTTTTATACACACAAACCTACTTACTAAAATAGCGGTCAAGTTGGCGATGGTTCCACCTGGCATAACAACAATAGATAGAAAAAAAATTGTATTTAAAATTAGAATTTTTAATCACTTTATTGGTGATAGGGCGGAGAGATTAAAACAATTATGAACTTGATGTAAAAATTTATTGTAAAGAACACACATACACCACAGTCACATACTGCACTGACTATACCATTGTGGTACCCATAATCTAGCAGGTATATAAAATACAAAATTAACGCGAGCGCGCGTGGGCGGTAATTGACAAGTGACGCCTCGCATATTCGTTGATGCGTGGCGTCATATTAAAAAATTCTAATTTAAAATACAATACTTTTCTATCTATGGTTGTTATGCCGCGTGGTACCATCGCCAACATCCTCCCCCTCAGTGTCGTTATCACGGCACTCACCCTTAAGGAGTAGTGCTGCCGGCCGTTTCATTAACCCATTTTGGGTCTTAATACCAACGACTCTTATTCGCCCATCAGCCCCTGGATATGCCTCCTCGATTATGCCTTTCGGGGAGAAGAAGAGTCCACTATAATAACTAAATCACCCGCTTGTAACACACGATTCCATTTACTACGAGGAGCTAAGGTGGGCAAGACATCTTTCATCCATCTAGGCTAAATAAATTAGCTAAGCGTTGAGCGATACGCCACTGTTTTCTGAGATATAAGTCATCGTCGTCATGTGAGTTGGGAGATACAGAGGAAGAGTTCGTACTAGTTATTTATGCAACTGTTGTGTAATAAGGGGTATTAAAACACGAATGTGATAATAGTATCACATGATTGCTTTAATACTTATTATCAATAGTTGCATACAAGACTTTATCTACACCCAGAATATGAGTCCCTTAAAAGATTCTGAAACAGTTAGCTTACTACTAAAATTAAAACAGCCAGACCTCGTAGTAACCAAATATCATCCATTACTGATTATATACAAATAAACTATGTATTAATGAAATAATAATTTATTTTAGTAGTAATTTACAGTTTGTATAGTGCAATTATTAAAATTCACTTGAATATTATGTTCTTTTGGAAATTAATCGCTCATTTTTTGTAAACAAAACAATAAAAATATCGAAGAAAAATGGCGGGGATTCGAATAACCTACTTTTTTTTACGGCGCGCGACGTTCTGGTAGTGTGGAACGCGCGTAAACCAAAATGTTCTTTTTTTGAAATTCATAGGATGAGTAAGAATAGGAATGTGGCTGTGTGTTAAAACTCTTTGAGCATGAAGGGAATGAAAAAAAAAATAGGAGTGTTGTTATGAAATTTAGTACAACATTACAACACTCTTTTGGATGATGTAATGGTTATTAGAACATTGGGTGTCTTAATGTTGGCAATAACCTAACTGTTTCAGAATCTTTAATAGAGGATTTAAAGCATAGGTGTAGATAAATGGTTATTAGGACATTGGGTGTTTTAATGATGGCAATAATCCCTCACCTCCTCCCCTCTCGGAGGTGTCGCCTGCGGTTGTTACGTCATCACCTCAACGTGACTATGCTGCTGCCATCCGCCAGCAACCCAGAAAGCGGATAGTGCTGAAGACAGATAGTGGAAGCGGGCACGCCCGCAAGGAACCCGCTTGTAGAACTGTCTCGAAGGGTCAGACCGACAACGATGGCTTCATTAAGGTGGAGCGGAAGAAGAGGAGGCCTCCTAGTCATAATCAATGTGGCACAGCACCGATAGGACAATATTGAATCCTATCGAAATAGTTGGACGAGATTGCATACGGTGAATTGGGGGCATCAAACGTTTAGGCAAGAGAAACCCTGTAACCTTCCCAGTTGGTGAGGGTTTTAGGGTGAGTGATAGGGGTGGGGGCATGAGGCCCGAGCGTGAGGGAGACTGGACGATGGTCTGAGCCCAGGTCATCGAGTGATTCAATCGCCCTTAAATTAAGAGCGACACCCTTGACCAAGGCGAAGTCTAAAATATCGGGAGAGTGTCCTATGTTATCCGGGTAGTGTGTTGGAGAGATGGGACTTAGGACGTCTAAGTCCATAGACCTAACTAGACGGCGGAGCTTGATGCCATTCCCGTTAGTGGATAGGCACTTCCAGTCAGTGTGTTTGGAGTTAAAATCTCCAAACAAGATGACTGAGTCACCTAGTGAGAAAAGAGTCTCAAGATCGCTCTGGAGAGGGATCTTTGCGATTGCGAACAAATTCCTTAATCTCTGGGAGGGCCTTCCGCTGTACTATGCATTCCTTATATAGCACTCAACGTCATACGGTTAATGTCACTGTCGATGTCGTGACAGTGACAATTATAGTTAACGCATGCTCTGTTAAGACTAGATGTCAGTACACTACAGGTTCTGTTGTTTTTAATATTCCTGTGAAATACCTTTGTTGCTCAGGCTCATGGATATTCTCTAACTGAAACTACTATTAGATTTTAGTAAAAAGCTAGACGTATAAAATACTAGCCGATACCCAGCGACGACTTTTAGTAGGGATCCCTAATTTTTTGAAATTGTAATATAGCCTATAACACCCGCGGATAGTGTTGCTTCCCAATAGTGAAATAATTTTTCAAATCGGTTCAGTAGTTGCGGAGCCTATTCAATGCTAACAAACAAAAAATCAAATCTTTTATCTTTATAATATTAGTATAGATAGTATAGATGATCTAAGGTAAAGGTTTGATTTGCTTATTAATTTTATCTATTAATTAAATGAGGCATGTACCCTATAATCTACTGTATGTTCTGTTGCTTAAAATATTGAAAGAAGAAACAAATATTAACCTCAATCGAAAATAAACGTTTTTTTTATATGAGAGGGGGCAAACGGGCAAGAGGTTCACGGGATGGGGAGAGGTGAGGCAACCGCCCATGGACATCTGCAACAACAAGTGTGTCAAGAAATGCGTTGCCGGCCTTTAAGGGAGTATGCTTTTTTTTGAAGGTCCCTAAGTCGTATCTGTTCGGGAAGACCACCGCCGATAGTTGATTCCACAAAGTGGCTGTGCGAGGCAATAAATTTCTAACAAAACGCGCGGTTGTGGAATGCCAGACGTCTACGTGATGCGGATTGTACTTTGCGCGTAATGTCCGGTGGTGGAATTTGGCCGCTGGAATCAACCCGACCAGCTCCTCTGAGCACTCCCCGTGATAAATGCGTAGAAGATGCAGAGAGAACCCACATCTCTACGCAATGCTACAGAATCAAGCCGATTGGAGATGACTTGATCGTCGATGATCCGAGCCGCTCTTCGTTGTATGCGGTCAAATGGAAGAAGCTGGTACTGGGGAGCACCAGCGCAGAGGTGAGAACAGTACTCCATGTGAGGCCGAATTTGCGCCTTATAAAGTTGCAGGCGGTGGCTTTTAGTGAAGTACTGTCTCGCCTTACTGAGTACACCAAGCTTTTTAGAAGCCAGTTTGGCCTTCTCTTCCAAGTGACCACAAAACTGAACGTCGCTCGATATATCGACGCCAAGTATGCAAATACAGGCTGTGGTAGTTAGAGGAGTGATATCGAATCGAGGGGATGCGACAAAGGGATACTTTTTAGTGGTGAACGCACAAACTTGTGTCTTCTTGGGGTTAAATTGGACTAAAGTTTGTCGGCCCCATTCCGAGACTTTGCAAAGCATAGTCTCGATTTCAGACATAAGTTTGTTCCGGTTCTTGTCGACGCTATCCCGGGACATGTTGGCACGGCCGGTGTAGGAAGCATACCCTGTGCTGTCGTCTGCATAGCAATAAATACTGCTTATTTGCAGCATAACATCGATATGCAGAAGAAACAGTGTAGGGGTAGCACGCAGCCTTGCGGGACAGCAGTGTTTATGGGTTTTAAGTCGGAGGATGCACCGTTGATAACAACCTCCGATCGGCCAAAAAGCTAGCGACCCATTTGCACAACTTCTCGGGAAGCCCATAGGATGGCAGTTTCGCTATAAGAGCTTTATGCCACACCCGATCGAAGGCCTTCGCTATGTCCAAACTCACCCCCAACGCCTCTCCCTTCGACTCAACCGCTTGCGCCCATTTATGGGTGAGGTGTGCAAGAAGATCACCAGCTGAGCGACCTTGACGGAAACCGTACTGGCAGTCGCTGATCAGCTGGTGCTCCTCTAGGTATCCCTAGAGCTGGCGGTTGATGATCGACTCTATTACTTTGGAGAAAATGGAGGTAATGGCAATGGGGCGGTAGTTGGACGGAACCGAGCGTACCTTTCTTAGGGATCGGGTGCACTAAAGCCGCCTTCCATAATTTCGGGACTACACCTGATGAGTAGGAGAGCCGAAAAAGACGGGTAAGGAACGGCGCCAGTTCCGGAGCACATGTCCGCAGCACTATCGGGGGAATGCCATCCCCGCCCGCTCGATTTGTGAATGTCCAAGGTGAGAAGCGCATTAAGCACGGCACCATGCCGGATGTTTACCTCCGACATGTATGACTCGCACCGCGGAATATGCAGTGGTGGTGCACCTTGGTCATCCAGAGTCGAGTTGGATGCAAAGAGGGAGCCCAGGAGATCAGCTTTCTTTTTCGCGTCATGGGCCAGCGAGTCATCATCCCTGTGCAGTGGCGGAATGGCTGGCTGGCAGAAGTTTCCTTGGACAGCCTTGGCGAACGACCAGAACGCACGAGTTCCCGAGGGAAGGCGTGCAATTCTCTCGCCAATTCTGCCAATATGCTTCGATTCGCGTCAGCAATAACTCTTTTGAAGGACCTGGAGGCATGATTGAAGTGTTTTTTAAGTTCGCTGGAATTCACATCCTTAGATACCACTGCATTGACTCAAGCCTGATAATACTCCTGCTTTTGGCGAGAGGCCATTTTGCAGGAGTGGTCAAATCATGGTTGGGAGCTGCCACCGATAGGGACAGAGGAAGATCTTCATCTTAGTATTATTATATTCTCAATCAATATCACAGATAAAATATAACAACACAGTAAATAGTAATTATCAAGTAAATAAATGATGGAGCAGTAATCATCAACCATAGTAATTTGTAGTTTGTGATTATCAGTTTGTTTCTGTTTATACCAGCAATTATATTGTAATTCATATACATAGTTAACACGTCTATGTAATTAGATCAATTTATAGAACTTGCATATTTTTTTATGATAATAACGAGAACGAGACGAGCAAGCTCATAGTAATTTATATTTCCTGCCCATTACAATGCAGTACCGCTCAGGATCCTTGAAATACCCGAAAATTCTGAGCGGCACTACAATTGCGCTCGCCACCTTGAGACAAAAGATGTTAAGCCTCTTTTGCCCAGTAATTTCACTAGCTACGGCGCCCTTCAGACCGAAACACAGTAATGCTTACACATTGCTGCTTTACGGCAGAAATAGGCGCCGTTGTGCTACATTCAACAAATTTCAAGTTACAATCGAAAGTTGTTAGTCTGAAGTAATAAATAATAATCTGATTCCTGACGCCGACAAGCCACAAATTACGATATCATCCCACCATCTGGATGTGTGGTGTGTGGTTTTCAACGAACAACTTTGCCACGTGCAACCAAGCTGTTGAATGAGCTTCCTTGTGCGGTGTTTCCGGGACGATACAACAAGGGCACCTTTAAAAATAGCGCGTGCATCTTCCTAAAAGGCCGGTAACGCTCGTTGGATGCCCCTGGTGTTGCAAGAGACTATGGGCGGCGGTGATCACTTAACACCAGGCGATCCCTACGCATGTTTGTCCTGTCCTCTTCCATGAAAAGAGGAGGTCAGAATAGACTCATCAAGCAGTGAAATACCTCCGTAGGAACAACGAACAGAAATCCAGTGGGAGGCTCCTTTGCACAGAAAGCCGGCTAGATTATGGGTACCACAACGGCGCCTATTTCTGCCGTGAAGAAGTAATGTGTAAGCATTACTGAGTTTCGGTCTGAAGGGTGCCGTAGCTAGTGAAATTACTGGGCAAATGAGACTTCACATCTTATGTCTCAAGGTGACGAGCGCAATTGTAGTGCCGCTCAGAATTTTTGGGTTTTTTGAGACTCCTGAGCGGCACTGCATTGTAATGGGCATGGCGTATCAATTACCATCAGCTGAACGTCCTGCTCGCCTCGTCCCTTATTATCATAAAAAAAATCCAATTATAACGAAGTCGACTATTTCTATATAAGATACGCTCAAAGGTTCAAGAAGCTCTCTAACCGAATGCAAAGTATGATAATACTTGTATTATTTGTTCGAAGCAATTACTAATTATGACAGTAATCACGACCATCATGTTCACGAAGCATCCTTACACAAACAATGAATTCAAGCTCTAAAGGTTGATGCATCCGATATACGATAATTTATATTTATAGAGTTTATTTTTTATTACTTTTTTCAAACACGATTCATATATTGGATGCAGCACCTTACAAAGTAATTTGTCATGTATTATACAACCATTGTAAAATACTCTATTTGATTGGAAAGAGTGGCAGTTTATTGTACGTTTTTCTCCCGAGCTCAACTTTATCCGAACATATGGTAAATTCAGTAATTGAAAAGAAATATTTATAGTGCCACTTAGTTTAAGCATAATTGAATAAAGTTTACTTTTGACTTTGAAATTTTTTTGAAATTAAACATCGCTACTTTGTTCGTAAGTACTACCGGACGAATAAGGTGTAAGTGATGTTACATTTGGTGTGGCCGAAATCTCCTGACATTAATTATTTTAGGAGTAGGAGCATATCCTTCAAATGTTCTTTTTGGTAGAAGCATGTTGACGTCTGGCAGTCTATAACTACTCGTTTTGCGAGGGAATTCTTGCCTCGCACAGTTACTTTGTAGAATCATACCGGATGCTGTTTTCCCGAAGCGATACCACTTAGGGACCTACAAGCTTAGAGCATACTCCCAACTTAAAGGCGCTTTGTGTTACCCATAATCTAGCCGGCATTCTGTGCAAAGGAGATTCCCACTGGTAGACCATATCGTGAGCTTTTTGCCAAATATGGTTAAAATGTGAAAACGTTTAGAAAAGTGCCTGAGTAACTTGGTGGCTATATTAATGTTCTTATTCTTTAAAGTTTAATACACCGTTGTTTATAAAACTACCAAAAAATTGCTTTTTTTAACAAATTTCAATGACTTATGTTGTGCCTTCGTTCAAATTTTTTTTTCATAAATCGCTAGTAGACCTTGCCTCGAGTCCTTCCGTACTATTGCCTCCCACCACGTGTAGGATTTTATATAATGCTACACTGTTATTAATAAAACAGCACGTAGTATCATATCAGTGAGTATCATGTCTATAATTTTAGGCCGTATATTTGAAAGCTTTATTTGTAATTATTCTATTATTTTCCTGTACAAAAACAAATTAACTTCATATCTACGACCTGCTAACAATTCCACATAGCCTGACCAGTTTCGTAATTATATAATATTGGTGCACAAAAAATATAATTCCGATGCTTTGTTTCATTATATTCTTACTAATAAATAGGCTATGGTTAATTATACCGGAGAAAACAATTGACTGTAGAAATCCTCAGGGCATGCAAAGAACCCAATTATTTAGTAAAAGCAGGTTTTTGGGTTTTATTTTTTTTTAAACCGGTCGGTTTCTTCCGAGTCGTTGTTTGTTGGTTTAGAAAATGTACTTAAGTGCCTTTTAAATCTAGCTTTAAGTTCCTACGTAAAGCCTTTCTTTTGAAAGCCTATTTTGAGCTAAATATTTTGCATACGTAAAAATGCCAATGAATGTTTATGAAACTACTAATAAAAATTTGCGACCTAATATGACATAAAGTTATTTTTGTTGTATTACATTTACGAGTAAACTAAGGATGACCCGCTGGTTCGTCGCATATCGATAGGATAAAGACATACACGGAGTATGCCTTTTTTTCTTTCTGTATTCTGTGTCTTGGCAATCTGTCTTCCAACAATGATCCAATATGCTGACTGAATATGATTGTATTTTGGTGTTGTATTTAGAGAGGCTTTTCCAGTGAGAAGTCTCTCAATCCTTGTCCACGAATCTTGCTGCTAGTCCCTGAATACTGTGGCGCTTCAGCCTATTGAATTTAAGGCTCCAAAGACCCTGATGTTGAGCAGCTAAGTTTGTTTCAGTGACTGTTAAGTCTACAAAGAAAGAAGAAAGAAACACATTTATTTCACAAAACACTCACAGGAGACACTTAATATAAAACGATAAAAGTACAAAACGAATCAAAATAGAACGTATTTCAATAGTAACTTATTTAATATAGACTCACAGATAATCTGTCATCTGTGACACGGCCGTGGCTATGTAACAGCACTGATTTTCAGCGGTGCCCATTTAGCTCTGGAGATACAGTGCGCTCGACATATAATAAATAATTCCTAATAATAATATATACATAAATC